>JAVQJX010015132.1:0-11825 GCA_036025115.1 Ambassis agassizii | reverse complement strand
CCTTAGAATGACTGGATCTATATGAAAATCTTGAATGGATCTTCAGATAAACAAAGGTTAAGACTCCGTGTTCTCAGAAAGCTTTAGAATTCTGTTTTAAATGAACAAATGTGATAGCTCAGCCCAGAGACAAATTTTCAATGGTATGACTCGTTCACTTGCTCAGTATATGCTCAATATAATGCTTAATGTTTTTGTTGTACTAGCCTAAGAGAAAAGCTGCTGTAGCTCACATTGACAGCCTCCGTGTATTTAAGTGATCCATAAATCTGGGCAAGAAGGAACGAGTCAGGCGAAGCTATGGACCAAGTGCTTGATGATATGCCTGCATTAGAATTAATGTGCGTTTGTGGGGTTTGTTACAATAACATCTAGAGGTTGCATGAAGTTGTGGACATTTTCTTTCAAAACAATCGAAGAAGGAAACCTTGGAAATGATAAATTGCTTTCTTTATATTAAATCAATGTGAGGGGTTGTATAGATTTTGAACACATTTAACATCTACTTAAAGATGTGTGTAGTCACAAAGTGAAAGACTTTTTACAGTAAAATTACCAAATTGTCATCTCCTGGAATCATTATGTTTTGTTGATTTTACCCTCTCTTAGGTCATGGCAACTGACAAAGGTCTGGGATTTCTTACAAGACACCATTCTTACATTTATACACCCAGATGAGAGTTTTGTAGGAACAAAGCCTGAGACTGCACAGTCACATACAGCGAGAGATTCCACCCAGAATAATGAGAAGAATCCACAGCCACAGAACGGTAAAAGTATCCCACAGTCAAACCCTCACACATTATGCACACACTCACCGAAAGATACACAATTATGCATGCATACATTCTTGCAAACATACATCTCAATTACACACTCCACTTATGCATTTAATTGAGTTAGTCAGTTGAATCAATCAGCCATTATTGTTATGTATGTGCGGAATACTTTTGTCGCTTAATAAATGGATGCACCAGCATGTGGTTTTACAATCAGATTTATGTCATGTGTCAGTCCTATATGGAGTGTATGTTTTCTTCCATCCACATCTATAATTCAAGTGTGGAGCATTGCAATAAATATTTCATTAACCTACAGAAACTTGCACTTTTCACCAATTGCAAAAATAACCTTGGTAACAATCATATTGTTGAGCTGTGGTCAGGATACTTGAATAACCTAAGTATAGGACGAGGTCAGGACACACACCATTGTGCTATGCTGCTAAAATACAGCCCTGTTGTCAGTCAGTACCATACTGCCTCTTTCCTGTTGTTTCAAGCATCACTTCCTGTTTTCCTGAACTCATGTATAATGGAGTGCAGGGAGGGTTAATGCATGTATGGTGGATTATAAATAAACCAGCAGAGGGAGCAGTAGATGGGTGAATTATTTGATGTTCCCGCAGGGCATAAGAGCCTCTCAAGTTCAAGTGTGGTTATCTGTTGAAGGTCCGGATTGAAGTGTCATTTTGTTAAGTTTCTCCATAAACACAGTGTGACAGTTTGTCAGTTTGTATTGCCACATTTTTTCTCTCTCTTTCACATTCAACCACTTCCTCTTTTAGAGAAATGACTACCTCTTAAACTCCATCAATTAGGATATTAAAATAATGACATGTCTTACTCATAGTAGTCGTCGTATTTCACAGAACATTTCTGCTTTCAAAAATGCATTCTGCTGTGATTTTGTGTGCACACACGCACACATAAAGCCAAACATGTTATCTCACACTTACTATTATATTCCTTGGAAATACAGAAATTTAAACGTATAAAACACTGCAGTGTGAGAACCACTTCACTGTTCAATTTTTAATGTGCAGCCTTTATATTAGCGTAGCTGTGCTCCCGTCTCTCGTCACCATGGCCTTTCAAATTGATTTTCCATGTCTCCTAGCCCTTATGCGCTTATACAATATACTCTTAAGGTGCACTATAGTCAGAATCCCCTAACAGCCTAGATATAGTCTTGTTGTCTTATTGACACCTATGGAGGCTGGACATGGTTTTCACATCATTGTTTCTTCTTGCATTGATTTCAAATATTAACTTTGTCAACTATACTTTGCATAATTATAGTCAGTGACACAGTTGACCTACTGTTACTTTATATCTTTTCTCATATGGCAATTGAGTTTACATGTGTGTTTTTGTGTTTCTCAGGTGTTCCTGAGGTAGTGGTATGTGCAAGCTGCTGCCCTTTTCAACTGCCTTACAACTCCTTTGTGCTTAGACAAATGGTATATGGTGTCACTATTTGTCCTCACTAGCTGGCTGCATATATGCACTTGTTCACTGAGTACAGATGTAAATATTACATGAAAAGTCTGTTTTTAAACTTTTGTTCAGATTATGAAAATAATCTTTGTGTATATGCCGCCATATAGGCTAATTCTTCAGAATGTTTACGTCGTTGCGGCCTCAACTTGCTGCACACCCATGTAACCTTGTTGACCAGAACCCGCACATGCCCGCTGGAGACTCCACCCAAATCACCACCTGTGCCCCAATGGAAACTCATCCGTCAGCAAAAGAAAATTATGATCACTTCTGAACCACAGGGTGAGAAATGGAGAGGGATGCACGAAATAAAAACAAATGTTGAAATGAATATTAGCAAAAATAAAAGTTGGTAAGGGGGACCAGGAGGAGGATGCAGGGGTGGATATCAAACAAATAGAGAAGTGCAAATTATGGGATGGCGTGTAGGTGAATGTCATAAATAAATATGACTAGAAAAAGTGAGTGTTAATGTAGGAGCTTTAGAGCCTGCTGTACAGAGGGCATACAGTACCACATGCTGAAATGAGAATACGAAGGGAGCAGCTACAATATTTCAGTTATGAAAATAGCTGCTGGCTCAGGCATATCTGACATCAGCTGATCTCTGAGTGAAAAACAGAAAATGCAGTGAAAAAAAGTCAGAGTAGGATAAAAAGCAATGCTGGCATGATTTGTGGAAGATTTTTTTCTTTTCTCTTTTTATTTCAGAGATCCCTTTGTCAAAACCCGAGCGGTTCATTGAGGTTGGCAGCCCTTTTCTCTCCTACCATGTCAAGAGCAGCAGTGACTCAATCCCAGAGCTGTGCGTACACTGAAATGATCTAAAACAGTGAAACAAGATTATTCTTTGTTGTTCTGTCCTGCAGAGTGTTTTAGTATTCTATAGTGTGTGCTCTGATGTGTCTATGGAGAAATGAGTGAAAACAGCTTTCACAAACACAATATTATTACATTATTCTTTTTTTCCCGTCCATTCTCTTATACATGCTCTCGCACATACAGAAACATAAACCATGGCAGTTTAGCAGTATAATGGTAGGACATACACTTGAAGTCTATAATTTGACATGTATGACTCATTTGTAGGTGAAATAGCCCATTGCTTGCAATACCGTTGGCATGAGAAGAGATCTGTTTATGTCATGATTATGATATGCATTCGCTGTGACTGCACATATACCATGTTGCGTGAATATGTGTCTTTGTGTGTCAGAGCGACCAAGCACAGCGCCCCAAGGAAGCTTTCCCACAGATCCCTCCTGGAGTCCATTACCGAGAGAGACGAGACTGAATGTCGAAAAGGCCTTGAGACTGATGCAGCTGAACGCACCACTAGCTCAACAAACGGCACTGAAAAAACAGAGGTACATACACTTGTTATCTGTTCGAGCTCAGTATTAATTTGTACATCTGACATTCCCCAAGTGTTAACAGAACATTGTTGTGTAAAACAGAATTTCAGGCAATTGTGTTGATCCTTTAAGCCTTGAGACTTGGGAAACCTTAGATAATGCCATTTGTCAATAAAAAAAAACTAGATAGCAGCAGGTACCAGATGGAGCTTCCTGTTATTTCAGTTGCTTCGTTCCTGTTCCTTCACCCCTCTGTCAACCCTATATGTATGCAGTTAAAGGCTCATCGGAGTAGCCCTGTGTCAGTGACAACAAGGCTGCCATCCCCCAGTCTCAAAGTCACTTCTGTTGTCTCCCAGCCAGGCCACTACTGACCAGGGGCACATCTGCACTAAAGAGGAAACCAGCTAGAAAAGGGAAATAAGGGGGTGGGGGGGGGGAAACATACTGGAACAGAGATGAGTACAGAAACAGAGATAGCTGGCAATAGATGGGAATCGGATGTACTGAACAATAGGAAAGGAAAGTAAAATACTGACAAAACATGTCCATTGGACAGGGAGGAATGAAAGCGGAGCAACAAAAAAAAAGAAGGCGATAGCAAACGAAAATCTCTGGTGTCTAGTGGTAGTGAACAGGGCGCGTGGGTTTCATCCAGGGAGAGGTCGTGTACTGTGCTGATGAAAAAAGCAGTGCAATTAGAGGGTGAGCCATCAGTGTCTGCGTCTCTTGGGGGGCTTCATTATTACACTTCATTCCTAGCATGGCATGCAGAGAAAAAATAGAGTTCATATTAATCGCCCTCTTGTATAACTGTGACCAGTTATAGAGCGGTTAGGTTAGGGCAGTGCAGACATGCTAATTTGATGTGTCGTTTGATATGTGCATGCACATGTGCACATTGGCTTGTGTATGCGTCACATTTATAGAGTATGTGCTCCTGTTCACATGGAGGATCATGTGCAGTGGGACTGTACATCAAGATTAATCCCTCCCACTGTTTCTGTCAACCCTTGGTCAACAGTGGCAACTTCTGTGTCTTACTCACCTAAAATAGGTGAATGTGCTGTCACATGATGTCCCCTATACTACTTATTCAAAGTGATCCTAGTATAAATGTGCTGGTTTAACTCCTAATATGTTTTGAATGTTGTTAATCACACTGTTTAGAAATTTGACTGTATTACATCAGACTCATTGTCCCCTTTCTGTGCAACACATGCAGCCTAATAAGACAGTGTTGTGTGGGTGGACAGGCCACATGACTCTAGAGCTCATCTCAAAAGTTCGATGCAGTCTCATGGACACACAGAAATGCGTACACACATGACATTTTTATAGCAGGACACCTTTGCCACAGTGGTGGAGAGGAGGTCAAGCATTCCTCCCAATCTCAATGTCTCTTTCCGTCTGTCTGGGTCTCTGGGTACTTATTCAAATAAGTGGTGACTCACACACAGAGACACACATCCACACTGACTCATCAGAAAGTCTTGGCAAGGGGTGCTTTGAAGTAACACGACACAAAGACGTAATTCTTATTCAGAGCTGAGTAAACTGTGGGGCAGTCATCAGCATTTTTCCTCGAGGGAGCGTTTTTTGCAAAAAAAGAAAAAAAATTGTACTGAAGGGCCCTTGAGGAAAGTTGAAGTGTTACAGGTGTATTACTCCTTACTGTCTGTTCTGGTAACAAAAATGCCATTTTCCAGACCTGTCTATCCCCTTTGAGCTCAGACAGGAGAATATGGTATTTGAATGATATGATAATGACTCATTAACTGTATTTCTGTAGTGTTGGCCAGAGCTGTTGAGTAATTCCCCTCTAAGAGAAATGGCATGCTAAACAACATAATAACTCCTCATCTGTCACTAAGAGTCGAAGTAAATTAGAGCTGGTATTCCCTGGTGGTGTTTTTAGCAGGGGAGGAGTAGCCCTTGTCACATTAAACTGTGTTTCTGTGTTGGGCGAGAATGGCGCAACACCACAGCTGGCATGGGATCACTCGAGGGTGGAGGCGTATCTCTGGCAATGTTACTCTGTCAGCAACTCACATTTCATGCCTCTCTCACAATTTTTTTTCTCTCTCATTGTCCCTTTAGGTTATTGCAGAGGACAAGAATAAGGACAGCGATGACATCTCCAGTGGTAAAAGCTGTTTTTTGCAGTGCTAGTCCTTTCATTCATGCTGAAAAAAGCTCTGTATCAGAAGATTGCCTTAATCGAGGTCAGATATCACAATAATGAAATTTAGCTGGAAATGATAAATGTAGTGAAAGTGTACCATTTGACTGGATGAGGGTCTGTGTCATGTGGCTCAATGAATGTTATGAGAAGTATTCGCATCTCTTCATCTTTCTCTCAATGTCCTCATTGCTTGGCTAGAGACACTTTAAAGAAGATAGGACTGAAATTATGCCTTGTGACAGTCAGCCAATTCCCTGCCTTCTTTCTGCCCCCGTTTAGTTGCTTAGTAACACCTGCAGTTTGAGTTAGCGGACCACCATTGCTCAGCAGCAGAGACACTGGCCCTCATCGCCTCAGCTTTCTGATCAGACTCTCATTTCAAGTAGAGCTCGGGGCAGACTGTGCGTTTGTGTGTTGCTTTTTTAGGGTGGGGAGTGTGTCTGTGTGCATATGTCTACAACTTTGCACTGCATGCATCGAGAGAGTGGGAGTCGGTGAGTGGGTGTATGGATGTGCATGTGCGCTTACACTATGCCATTATGTGGGAGTTTGGCCAATTCGACTCGGTGTGTTTAAGATAATAATTTGAGTCTGAGATCACTTGCTATGAGTCACAAAAGGAAAGGCATTTTGTTACCCATAGCAGTTTGAAATGGAAGATTTCACAGGCTATTCTGTGTCCATTTAGCATTAAATGTGACACCAAAAGCACAATTCCATTGTTTTAATATTCAGCTTGAGGACATTTTTCTTTTTAAGAAGCTATCAGAGTGTATTAGCAGTCTATTTCCCCGCTTATTCTATAAAGCAGCTCCTTCATATCAAATGTCTAGCTCATCAAGAATGCTTATGTATACATTATTAATCAAAAAGTATGTCACCTTTCCTTCCAGGTTGCCCCACAAGTGCAAATATAGAGCCAGAGAGTGAGGAATCCTCAGCTGAGGAGACACCCATTCTGCAGAAGACCTGGGTGGACCTGGATGACTTTGCTAAATGCTTTCAGTGAGTGTCACATGCACACGGGGACATACACATATTGTCCTAGTGGATAATTTGACAGTTGTGACAAAATAGTGATTGAGCAGCCTGAAAATGATGTGATTAAGAGGGTAAGTTCACAAATAATTGCCATTTTTTTCTTTGTTCTCCAGGAATCTCTTGGTGTTTCATAAACCACACATCTACCAGCATCATGTCCAGAAATCACACTTTAAAGTAAGTTACAGGTATAGTTATTTTCTAAGCTTTCATCAAATTGTATTTCTACACTAAACAATATATTTTAATGAACTTAGCTCTTGTTTTCTGCAGAGCTCAGTCTTGTCCAGAACTACAGGAGGCACCAACAGCTCTGGATCATCTCTACACTGTTTTACCCCAGCTATAGCAAGCCCAGACGTACGCATAAACACCCATGCATGCATGTGAAGAATTTTCTGCACATCCATAATTTCTAGCACAATTATCTACCCTAGATTGTGACCCAATGACTTTTAAATGAACCTTCACGCTCACATATTTAGAGAGAAAAGACAGTTAGTTGAGGCATTTGCAGTTCATGGATATAGTGTGGAATAATTATAAGCTGTAGAAAGCTTAACTACTAATGAGGTGGATTTTGTAGAAGGAATTCTAAATTTAACCACAACCTCATGTACTGAGGACAGGATCTGAATAAATAGAGTATATGATTTTCTTGCCATTCAGTAAAGTCTGCCTGTTTCTTATTCTCTTTGTCTCTTGCTTTTTCAAACAAATTCACCTTTGGTCTGTGGTATTCAGGTACCACCTTTAAAGCTCTGTTAGTTGACTGTTTCTATCGCGTCTTATCCATTGGCTTGCACCACTTCCCCACTTTTTGCCATCCTTTTCTGTATTTTCCTCCAGCTTCTCTTCCACTAAGCTACCCCTCTATCAGTGTATCCATCATCCCTCCCTACGGCTTTCTGCTCTTTCTCTCGTTCACTTGTTCTTTTCCTTGTCTGCCATATACTGATAACCAGCACCATGCATGTGGGTTTCTTCCCCGCAGTGTCTAGAGGTGAGAGGCATTTACTACCTGTGTGTGGACAGTGTGCAGCCTTCCCAGATCCTCTTCAGTTTCTCCGCTCTTCTAGTCTGGGGAGATACTGCTGAGCAGAGTAGGATGTGCAAGCACACACACACACACACACACACACACACACACACACATATGCAAGGATTATCTGATGTGCAAGTAATGCATGGTGCTTGACTGGTTATCAGCAGTTCTTGGTCATCCTTTACAAACCATACATCATAATCATATTATCATACGTCATTATAAAAACCTGCAACACATTATGAATGTGACGCATGGGTTTTAATATAATTAATATATTTTTTTCTCTCATAGAAAAGGGCATGTCAGCACATAGGTCTGCAGTTCTCGCCGCCTTGCCGTACTCCTTTACAAGCCTGCAGTCACATCTGCCAGTGGTACTCATCAAGACCAACTTCTCAAAAGCAGCTGCTCTTAACTTACCCCCAGGGTAGGACACTATTAATGAATTAGAGATCTGTGTATTGATCAGAACTGAAAGCCTTGATTGAAGTGTGTTAGCATTATGATATGTTCTAAGTGAGTTATTGTAAATTGTGTACAGAGATGAAGAGATGGAAACATGTTTTTGCTTTCATTGTGATTTATTTCAGCTTTGCTACAAAGCTATCCTAAAGTGAGCAGGGGATATCTTCCTACTGTACTTCAGATGCTCTGAAAAGCAGCAAAAGTGTTTGATCTAGTCTCTATTAATGGGTGCGACTTGGCCTAGAAGCAGTGGGCCTAGTTTCTGGGGTCAGGTGCCGGTGTGCAGCAGTGCAATTACCACTGAGCCAAAATCACACACACAGCACTTAATTTGCCATACCCATATGGCCCATAGTATTTTCTTATTATACCTGCTAAGTTGATTCTTTTGGGTAGCATTTTTAATGTAACTCTTGGCTCTGTGTAGCACAGTGTCTTCCAGTGTAATTTAAAGTCTCTCCACCGACTCACTATTTTTAACATATTGTTCAAAGCTGATGGTTTTCGCGGGTTAGCAGGTTATTTTCTTTCACAATGTGTTTCCTCTCCCTGTAAGCCTCATCTTCATTTCTCTCTCTCCCATTCATTCCCCTCCGCTTGTATGCCTCCACTACACTAACCCAGCCCTGCCACTCTGCTCATCCATCTAGTTACACCATGATGGCTGAATTATGTAAAGCTAAAGCAGCCAGGGAAGTGGCTTTGTACTCTGTCATGCCTGACCAGGCCCTGTGAACTCAGCTTGGCTCCTGGTAGAGAGGACATTAGGCTACAAGTGCTTCTGACTGACCTATTCAGGATTGCATGATAGAACAGAGTAGTTCTGCTATCACCTGAAATGATGGAGTCACAGATTGGTGTGTGGATACTTCGTTTGTATTGTAATATTCTAATGTTTGCTATGTCTATAAAAAACACTCCAATGAAAGTAGGAAATTACTCTGAAAGCAACATATTCAGTCTGTTGTGTAATCAGGTCACAACCCCAAAAGGCTGGAAACTACATAGTTTTAAACTCATCCATGGAACCTGGATTATGTGTGCTCGTTTTCAAGGTGCGTGTGTCCTTTTTCCCCTCACTCAGGCGCCATGTGCTGCGCATCCATGTAAGTGCTGCACTGGGATACCATGTCCACCTGTGCAGTAAGACACCATTCCTCTTTGATGATGAAGAAACCATCATGTCACGCCTTACAAAGGTGAAAAAGCCCATAATTGTAAACGGTTATGGTTATTTATTTATTTTTTTTCTTTTTTACGTAACAAAGCTGACCAAGCTTCAATTGATAAAACCACAGGAAAGGGGACATTTTTAATTTTCTTTGTTCTTTTAACAGGACAGTGCTCGTTTCACTTATCAAGCCTCGTCCATCTTCAGTGCTCTCTCCAGACTGGTGGCTTCTTTTGGTGATGAGCAGGACCAGCCAAACCTCAGAAAGGCTTTGGAAGAGGTTTACTGTGCCCAAAACATCAACACAACCTTGGAGAAATGGGAACACTACAAGGTAGTTTGCTTGATGACTCCATTAATTAGTTTTGATAAGATCAGTCATATAGAAGTACAGCCAAAGTGCCATGGTGTTTGTTATATTTATAGACATGTTCTTTAGGCTTTGGAGCATGATTACATGTTTGTGTAAGAGTAGCTTAGACACAGTTTTTTTTTTCCATAAGGGCACCGCCCAGAAAATGATCTGTGAGTCTAATATTTCAAATGCACACATAAATGAATCAGTTCAATTAAATCTATGACGAGTGATGGTAGCAAAAATAATGTTGCTATGAAATGAGTGAACTAACGTGTAAAGTTTTTTTTTTTTAATAGTAATTAAATATGATTAGAATTTTTACAGCAACCCTAGGTGACTTCACGTTGACTCTACTGTGTTGGTTTGTAGGTTTTGAACTCAGGAGTTGTCCACATGCTCTGTGAGGCTTTGGGCAGGGAGCTGTCATCAGACGAGCAGTTTGCTGTTCAGGCCCTCACTACCCTCCCTTCACTCTTGAATAGTGACCCCAAACAAAACTCCCCTACACGTAGGTGCCGTGTGTGTTGTCAGAGTTTTTATGTCATTCACATAATAATACATGTTACAATTTTATCTATACTACATGTCATACATTTTATATTCAATGTTTTTCCAATACAATTTCAGTTTTTATGAATAACTCTCATGCCTCTACTGGAAGTTGATACAGGATCAGAGACTCAAAAAAATGGGAGGGATATAGAGCTAACGGACAAAGAGGTCAGTGCAGGCACCACTCTGCAGACTGGTTTCAAAGTTCACCTAGAACAAGAGGTCCTTAAAGCTTCAAAACCTGGTATGTACATGAACACACATAGAAGATGTTCATCCAAGTAACAATCACATTCAAATGTGCTGTCATTGAATAAATACAGATTTGATACTGTAGACATTCTGTATATGTGTGACAACTTCAGACTAAATACAAGAACACAACAATCCATGTGTGCTTCTTGTAGGTTATTAAGTTTCTGAATACACACAACAGTCCTGCTTCTTGCATAGACTGTTTGAGTTAGCCTGATGGCGCATATTGAGCCTCCAAGCAGAAGCACAAATATGTATTGATGAGACTGTCACTCCTACTAATACACCCTGACAGATGAAGGGTGGCCACAGAGGGGGTATACACACACACTTAAAGAAAACTCACACACGTGTGCACAGCAGTCAACAACCAAACTGCTCATTACTGACAGCAAAAGAAAGATGGGTGAAAAGAAGACACGGAAATAGCAGACATTTTTTTTAGAAGGAATGAACGAGTAAATGGAGCTGATGAGCAGCTGTTGCTTTGAAAATGTATTCAGCTTTCTCCTTTAGTTTAATGTTTTCATTTTTGTTTTGCATTTTAGAAGTATATATTTGCAATATTTTCAGAGACCGTGCAACAGAGGAAACACTGGAGGTGGCACAGTACATATACATTGTTATTTTTCAGGGCCTGAAGCTAGCTGTGTCATAATCCTGGCACAAAACATGACACCTGTCTCCTCCTAAATTACTTACACATATGGGTGTATGGACAGTATTATTATTGCTCATTATTGCAGAAATAATTGTAAATAGCATTTTATTATTGCACAAATTAAATTTTGCCAAATTCATCAGGTCTTAAACCTATTATGTCCCAAACATCTAAAATGTCCACACCCCCACATACTCCATCTGCTGTCAGTGCCAATAACATATTGATGGTGCTTATGTGAAATGGCACCATCTTCTTCTCAGGGTCACTGACACACATGCACATGAACACAGAGAATTATATTCTTAAGATTCTGTGCTGTCAAAGCAGTTACTTGTCTGGTCAGATAAGTGTAAAAGTTAATGTGAAGGTGAGAGGAGTCCCCTTTGCCTATCAGCTCTCTGTATGATGAATGCACTTTCACCATACAGTGCATTTTGCATTTTCTGTTT
>JAVQJX010015129.1:0-12885 GCA_036025115.1 Ambassis agassizii | reverse complement strand
AGCTCCTTGTTATGTCATTAATGAGTATGTAATCTCTGATGCATGTATGTGTCTGTGCAACCTTTATTCACTTATTGTATTAGTAGGACTTACTTTGTAACTGATATCATCATCGACTTGTATACGTGGCAAAAATGATCACACAGTATATAAAGCAGTAGTATAGGTATACATTCAAAGAAATATTCTCGGAAAAAATGGATGTGGCAGTAAAACTAGTTTAGCAGACTGTTACAGTAGTCGTTGGTAATAAATGTGAAGCGAATTACGACTAGCTTCTGGAGAACCGCTGCTCGCATTGGTGAAGCCTGTTTCCATGGTGACGCGTTCACTAACCAGTGTCGGCACAGCGCTGCAGACTAGCGGATCATCTCGGGGACAAAATTATCTTGAACCGTTATGATGATCAGACGCCGTGTGTAGGTACACGAAAGGTGATGTCTGAAGCGGGTGTTTCAGTGGCAGTTCCAGCATGATGACTTACCCGGTAAATACGTCGCTTTCAGCCGCCAGAGCTTTAATACCGTTGGGAGGCTCGAGTTGCAGCCAGCGCGGCCCTGATGCGGCTGAACATCCGCCACCATTCAGGAACCTGAGGATGGGAGCAGGTGGAGGACAAGCTGCAGCTTTCAGGCAAAATCGAATGAGATTTCCTGTCATACAGCAACTGAGCAGTGAGTAAGCGTGCTCCATAAATTCTGCTCACATAGTATAGCGGCCTGTACATGAAAACTGGGTTTGTTGTAGAGTGAACGTCATAGCTGGAGGGTAAGACGCCTCAATGTCTGTGCAGAGAACTGCAAAAATTATCCAGTAGTTGTGTGCACTGGCATGAAGAGTCGCACACATAAGGAGCGATTTTACATAAAATGCTCATTCATGATGTTCCAGGATTGTGCAGTGAGTTACACAAACGGCTAGTCTGTATTTTGCCACGCCGTGGAAGGCCATTTTTTTTGCCACAAAATGAAATGATCACAATCTTACATAACCCATCCCAAACATCCCATAATTAAGAAACGCAGACCTATATACATTATCACGTAACTAGCCTGTTATAATGATGAGAAGATCGATAGCATAAGAAAGTTTAGTGAATGTCGTCACTCCAACGTACATACAAGCAGACTTTATGTTTGGGTAAGAGAAATCGAATTACACATAGTGCATCTAACTAGGTCACTCATGCAGTAGCATAAAGATATGCATCCAATTTGGGTCAGTAATTGAAAATGAGAAGGCTCCAGTCGGTGATCAAGTGTGAAACCACAAGACCATGAGCAGATTAAGTTACCACTGTGTGTATGAGAGAGACAAACCCATGTCTCTGCAATCATTACTAACATATCTAATGTTGTTTCTTCAGGATGCCGAACATGACCAAAGATGACAGACTGGACTCAGAGAACAGTTACATGGAGGACATCTCTGGGAGACACTTCCTGTTTGATAAAAACTGTAAGAATGTTTGAAATTCTGTTTTCTCACTCAGGTTGTAGTTTTTTTACGCTTGATTGCCACTAGATGGAGCTGTCCTCATGCATAATAAGAACAGGCCCCATTTCAGTGTAACTTTACATAGATTAGATCAAGTTCAGTCTCAAGAATCAGCTGTAGACCTGTTTATCTATACTTCCGTTGGTTTTGTCTTCATTCTTCTGGTTTGTTTTTTAGGTGTAAAGTTAGAGAGAACCAGAACTGTGATTCCTCCGCTGCCAAGAGACTATCATGTACGGAGACCTGCTAACGTGCATCCCTTCAGCCTCTCCAGGGAGCTTTCCCACAGCCATGCAGGGCGGTCCATCACCCTGGGGTAACCAGTGGATTAACGTCACCCAGCCCACTAACTGTAGCTGTAGCTCATCACAAGCGTATTTCTGGAGACAGTTGCATGGATTACAGTAATTATACTGAGTCATCGTCTCACATATGACAAATTACAAGAATGTGAACAAAGAAAACAGCCAGATACAGTTATTATATTGACACACACAATTGATCTGCCACAGACAGGAGATTTGGAGCCGACTGCCTTTAATGTGGAGTTATTAGAGATAAAAGTCAAGCATGGATAATATGTATCACCCCTACTTTTCCATTTGTGGCATTGAAATCATACTTGTCATATCCAGACGTCCAATTTCTTTTTCTGTCCTTCAGTTACCCTGGAAAATATGAACTGAACACCTGTCCAACCATTCTCGTTCCCTCTGCATTTGTCCTCAATGGGAGCAGCCCCTTCACAATTGAGAACTGCAAGCTTAACAGGTAATTTTTTTTAACATGCGACCGAAGCAGTCAATAGTTCTGTCAGACCCATGACGCCCCTGCTGTCCCTCTGTTCCACAGGCCTAAGGTGAACTATCCAACATACAACCCGCTGACTGTTAAAGACAATCAGAAAAGTGAGTCAATGAATCACATGCTTTGACCGTTCTCAGGTCAGAGCAAATGAGGGGCTGCAGTCTTTGAACGCATCCGGTTTCGAAGTCTCTCTCAAATGCAGCTGAATCAGGTGGATCCTTTTAGGCCTAACGTATCCCAGGATCCATTGCACACAGACAGACTCCACAAGCTGAAGAGTAAACTAAAATCAATGGCAGGTTGCTAGGCGATAAGAGCAAACAGGAAGTCTACCTTCTATGACTAGACCGTCCCATTCATTGACCTTTGAGTGCCACACCTGTGCTCTATGAAGCACAGACCTCCTTCAAAGGATGCAGCCTCTCATAGCTGCTATCTGTGTATGAGTGTTTCTGACAGTGATTTATAGGCCGCAAGTCATTTTTATGGATTTTCTTTCGACAAACGCCTCATTACTGTCAGTTCATGGGTGTCTTGTTTGTTGTCGGAGTGAGGACACTGTCATGGTGTCTTTCTCTCCTCAGTCTATTTGCTGTTGATCATCTCTAGTATCTCTTCCTCCATTGTTTCCCTTGTGTCATCCAGGCCAGTCCTATCCAGACCCAATGGTCGGAGCCCCCTGCTCTTTTATCCACAGGATATCTGCGCTGTCCTCCTTGGAGGGAGAGACGGTGAGACAAGAAAAGCTCAAAAAAATGAGGAAACCTAAAAAGCCTCCGTCCTGACAATCACTTCCCTCTCAGCCACACTGGTCGAGGATCAACACTTCGGAGTCTGTGCCAACGCAGACAGGACAAAATAAACCCATTGGTGCACCGTGCTCCTTCCAGTGGCTTCTGCTAACTGCTTGTTTGTCCTCAGTAATATTAGTTTCCTGTTTAACATGGCTGCTCGTTACATTTTGGGATTCCTAAACTGTTTTATTTTCCTTGTTAGTGATTTCGCATTGACTCTGGTAACAACAATAAGTGCTGATGGAGAATATTAAATATTTAGAGTCTGTAGTTTCACACTCAACATCTGCATGAGGAGAACTTTTAATTATATTCTAATGGCTTACAATGCTGTTATTTAATACTGCCATATTACACTCTGTATCATCAGTATGCTGTAGATGCTCATCACATATTTGAAATATTTCTGTATATATTAAATAGTTTAGTAAAACCATTATTGTGCCTTGTTAAATGTCTTCCTGAAATTACAATAAATTTATTTTTGTTATTTTATTGTGGAAATCACATTCTTTTGTCCCCACTATATTTCGACCACTGGATGAAACACGTTCTGCATTCCTTATCTGCAAAACAGATAGAAAACTGTGCCCCCAGATCCCAGAATGTGATGCTTTCCCACATGATGTATTGTTGCTGTATGGAGGTCCGTTCACGTCTCTGAATGCTCTTGTTCATTGTGTTTGACAAAGACAGCAGTCATGGCAACTGTCTTTTTGTTTAGAGAGAAATTCATTATTCACTATTATTTGAAGATGTAGCAGCTGGAGTTTTTAAATTAATATGTCTAGTAAAAAAAAAAAAAAAAAAGACCAGATGCTGCATAATTCTAAAAGTTCCGAAACTTTATTTTGAAAAGTTTGACCTTCATGTTCAAAATGCTGTCTATAAATGTCTAAGACAGAGTGTGACGTCTTAAACAAAGTTGTTTTGCTTGTTCTCTGATGTGTGTTATCTCACCATGACAGCTCCTCTCAGTTTTACTCGGCTGGGACTAATCAGAATGATCCTGGAAAACGGAGCCAAGATGGCCGCACCGCTGTCATCTGAAGGGTAATAGTGTCCCGCAGTCTGTCACTGAGTAGAGTGCCGGCAGATCAAAAAGATCTGAAAGACTTTCAAGTGAGAGATCAAGGTTTTTTTTTTTTGTTTGTTTCATTATTTCTCTGTTTGATTAGAGGAAAGTCAACAGACAGGATGTTGGTCACTGTGCCACTATGAAACTGCACAAACTAATTTCACAGCTTTCCTATTAAATACAAATGAGATGTTGTCAAACGTCAGGCTCTGTTTGTGTTCCTCCCTCCCTCTGGATGGTGAGGTGTGTATTTCAGGGACACACAGTGACCTAGAAACACAGAGCCATCCCCTTATTCATGCTAAGTGAAGGGGTTGTATTCACGCTCAAACGGAGCCCGGGTCTCCCTCTTCTTGCAGGGATTTTACCGTCCCTTTCAAGTGTACTGAAACAAAATGACCTGGAACAAACAGTCAACAATGAGGTCTTTAATAAGAGCTGTTCTGGGGCCTGCCCACAAGTGGTTTATCGTTTCACTGTAGTTCCACAGAAATGTTTGGGACAGTACACAGAACAAAAGTACAGCTTAACTTTGAATCAAATCTTCTTGATGGTTTGAAAGGATGAAAGAAACGTATCTTTACATTTCACTAAAGGATAGTTCAACCAGTGCTACAGTAAGGCAGAGACAGGTTATGTTACTGTTTCACCTGACTTGATGCGGTGCCAGTTGACTCTATCAGTGGGGATCAGAGAATGTAGCCTGTCTGCCAAATTATAACTGTGCCAACGTCTCTAATCAAAAATGCCCTAAATATGTTTGGGTCAGTGTGAAAGAGAGGGAAGAGTTAGCTTGGTTCTGGGGACAAAGTTCAGCACTTTGTAACATTTAAAATGGACTGTATGGTGTGCCAGTGTGTGACCTGTCCCACAGAACTGCAGTTTTTGGACTATTTCTGAACACATGAGAAACATTTTGGGTAGAACAGGTATGTTTGTTTTCTTGCAGGAAAAATACATCTATGTCAAATCCTCCTGCCGCCACCACCACCTCTGAATCTCCCTAATTAACACATTATGTCTCTTTTCTTGTTGCTAATCAGTACAAAAACACACAAGTGTAAATGTAGCAAATGTTCTATGTGGTTGCCAGGAAACCAGTGCACATTTCAGCAAGTTAAGATACATTTTCTATACTGATGCTATTTTGAGAGGACACTGACTTAAGAATGGTTAAACAACACATTCAACATGCAACACTACACCATTTGCATGATTCACAACTATTCATAGTGTTCATGTTCATGCAAAGTATCATACTATTGAGTATGTTTATTGACTTGATTTGCACAATTTTACTGCAAAATGAAGCAGCTATCTTGGGAGATTAGTCAGTCAGATGTTGCTGTGTAGTGTGTATTATAATTTCAAACAACATTACCCTGTCAAAACTCATACACTACACATGTACAGTTGGGTGTGTAGACCACAGCTAAAGCTAGCTATTTCCCATTGGGCTAAGCTAACAAACCTCTAACTGGAGCTGTTGTGCAGTAGATATCAATGTTCTCATCAAACTCTTAAGAAAACAAATTCAAAGAAAAAAAATCTTCCTTTACCAAACAATCCAGTGCAGGATCCTCTGTTTGCTTAGAAATGAACATAAAAGTCAGTCAGTCCAGTCAGCCCATAAAAATTCTTCCTTTACAGTGGCCATAACTCTGATACACTGTGTTGTGTAACCAGTCATGGCTCTAAAAAAGCTTGGTAAAAGATCCTAAAAGATTGTTACACAGTGATCAAAAACAAATGATAAAGCAAACAAACTGCATGTGTCCACAGAAACCCACATGTAATCTTCGTGACTGTGTTTTCGACTGGGGCAGACTGAGGTCAAATCTTTGTCTCACAGCTGAGCCCCAAAAAATATGTCAAATGTGAAACTGGTCCACCCTAAAGACAAAATACCCAGAGAAAAGCAAAGCAATATTGTTTATGCTGTCCAGTGCAGTGAAGAATGCTCTGATCTGTACATAAGGGCCACTCCTTTGAGGACAATAATGTTCACACCTTGGACAGAGAGGACAGGTGGTTTGAAAGAGGAGTCAAGGAAGCTATCTATGTTAAGATGGAGAAACCTTCTCTTAACAACTCTCAACTTGGATAAGCAGTGAAATGTCTTCAAGAAATCCCTACAAGTCCAGATGCCTTGATTCAACTCCTTTGAATGTCAAATGTGGTTTATAGATACAGATATTCACTAGGTTCATTGCTCAGTCTGATGTTAAAAACCAAGATTTTTTTTTTTTTTTTATCATTGCACAGTGTTTGCATACATGTTTTCACAGCTGCCAGGTGTGCAGGGTTTGTTTCTTCTTTGTCATAAATCCATCCTAACCTTCTGCAGATTGGACACACTTGCCAAGAATATTAAAGATAAAAAAAAAAAATTCCAGTGTTGGTCCTTGACGTTTGCATTTGATGATATTTATATACCTTGCCCTTGGCAGAACAACATACACATCCATACACACACATTAGTCTAGGGGCCTAACCTTTCCACCGCACTATGACATTTCATAATATGATTTATGAAATCCACCATGATAGATGCGCCCTGTCTCCGAGTCATTATCATTACCTGAAGTTTCATCTCTCTCAGAGAGCAGGGGTCAGTCCCACTACCCACCCACACACATCTTGACTCATGTGCCTGCCGCCACTAATGCCTGCATTGATTTACATACATATGGAACTATATGCCAAGAGAGGTGACTGATAAGGGGACAATTATCAGTGATAATGGCAGGTTCGTGCAGGAGAAAAAAATGTCATCAATATCACTGTCTTTGTTGTCATTACATTGGCGCCGATCCAAGGCCGGCCAGCCAGGAAGAGCCGCTGCCAGAGTGCCATCAGTCCCCTCTGCTGCTAGAGATGCAGAGAAGTGCGTTATCATCCATAAACTATACAGCGGTAATGACCTGTAATGAACGGAGCATCATTACAAGGATGTACTAGATGTCGTATCATAATAGGCACCGCTGTGAACAGCAGGACTCACTGAGGGTCAAGATGGAAGTCACACTGCACTATACATGCAAATACAAGGCATGATTGATAGGTTTGTGCCTTGAAGGTATAAACTCATTGGTACTATCATCACTACTATTCAAACAGGGATGATGGTGTCGTCATTATTGGAGGTCAAAGATGCAGACAACTTCTATGAGGAATCCAAATGCTCCACAATAACAACATTAAGTGCAGGAGAAGGACTACAACTGTAATTAATTTGCACTTTGATTCACTTTGATTCACTTGTTTATCATCACTTATCTTATCTTATCTTATCTTATTTTATCTCTAAATTAATCTGTAATCTTTCAAGTCAAAGAGCCAGCCTTTCAACTGAATAAATAATGACTCACGCACCTTACAGTGTGGGACATAGGCGGATACATCACTCACAGGAAATCAGATAAAATGCCAGTGCATGGATAAATGCAGTGAATACTGAAACTCAGTCAAACAAACGTACAGGAAGCAGCTTTAAATTTAGAGGATAATAGATAAAGACTTCCATTGACGAGAGAGTAACTCAACAGGAAGAAACTAATTAGTCTGACGTACTCTTTAATTAACTATTTAAACACGGAGGTCTTGTTTTTCTTGCCTTTGCTGGTGTTATCTTGTCAGAGTGGATATCGTCAGTCTATCTTTACAACAGGTGGTGAGATGAAAAGGTGAATTCTAGAACTGGTCAACAAATGTTTTGAAACTATAGCAACCCTGGTCAGGTGTTGCCATGACGACAGCCACGGTTTGCATTCCCCATATAGACGTGATGGGTTCACCCTCTTGTCTCCTTGACGCCCAGTACAAGAAGGAGAGGCATGCACGCTCTCATTCCTACCCAAATCCAATCAGTCTCTCTCGTTTGTTAAATAAACTTGTGTGAGTGTGTTTTCATGTGATTGGAGTGTCTCTGACATGACGACTTGTAATACACTTTGAAGACCATAAACACACACATACACAATTACAGTTCACCATCTGGAGACACATTACCGTGGATTTAATCTGTTTTTCCGCGCTGCTCACATACACTAAAAAGACTTCGACATGGAGTGTGACTGCAGGATGGCTGATTGTCTTTGGCAAATGCACAGTGAGGGCAGGAGGTCCAGGGTTAGGAGCCTGTCAGATGTAAAACACACATGCTGTGTGATGTGTGCTTCCAAAGTGCTGAAAATCAGACAGCTGTAAGTCTAAATCTGTGGAAAGATCCTATCTGTAACTGCACTGTTTGTGTCTCAGTGGACCGTGTATATTTGTTTTTATGAAAAAGTATACACCAACAAGACTGTCCGAGGTCAGCCTGTGTTCAGCCCCCTCAAACCTACATATGCTCTGATTCAGACACGTGTTTCTTTGGTGATGCCTCCTCCGCCGATGATTATGGTGAAGATGAAGGCTATTACTGTCGCTTGACCTGCATGCTCCATAACAAGAAGGAGAATCAAAGAGACCCCCCTCTGCTCTCCTGCAAGCTTATTTTTCAGGACAGCAAAGTATCCAGATTATTTCTCATGCCTGCTCCTTCAGCAGCAGTGGGTCGCTGCTCCCTGCAGAGGCCTCATTTGGTTCCTATGAGATGGACAAGGAAAGGCTCTGAAGACAGTTTTGTGTGTGCACCCCAATTTGTTTATGTTTTGCTGTAATTGTTTTTGTCTAACTATGTCGAGCTTTAATTTAAATTTTTCTCAGATTTAGTTTTGTTGTGCCGTGTGAAGTGAAAGTCAGACATCATGATCCTGGGTTTTGGTTTTGAAGCTTGTTTTCTTATTATTTTTAGTCTCTGTTGTGTTTTCCATGATCCAAGTTTTTAATTATTTACTTTTATTTGGAACTATCTGTCCTCTTGTGTTAGTTTAGTTTCATTTCCTGTTTATGTGTCAAAGTCAGATTCCTTTCAGCAGTTTGTTTTACTTCCTGTTTTTTATTGGCTGCCCCGCCCTCATTGTTTCCACCTGTTTGTCCTTACCTGCTGTATTTAGTCCATGTGCGTCCACAGTGTCTGTTTTGTGTGTCTCTTTCTCTGCACGTCTTCATCCTTGTTTCTCTTCCATCTCTGGTTTGTTACAATTTGGTTGTGTACTTTGTTCATGCTGCATTTGTGTCTGAATGATTCTTGATGGAATAGTTTGTTTTGAAGCTGCCTCTTGTTTGCATGTTAAATATAAACCTACAGACAGGAGATGGTTAGCTCAGATTAGCATCAAGACTGAAAACAGGAGGAAAAATCTGAGCTCATAATCAGCCCTCCAGTCTCCGAGCTTCTGATTAATGCTTTTTATCAAGTGACATTTAAAAGGGCACATTTTGAGTTTATGTGGGCCAGACTATCTCTTGGGTGCAGCCACTGCAGAGTATTGTTTAATTAGGGTAGAAGTTATCCAGAGCCAGTCTGGCTGTGGTCCACTATCTCCTTGCCCAAGCTAGCCTGGCTCAAATTAAAGGCACAATTTAAGGTATAGCCTTTCTCTAAATGTGATTGGTGTTTATATCTAGTTTTTTTTCTTTGCCACATATTCTTTCATTTCTATGACGCACTGCTACAGCATAAAAGTCATCCAACAACCACCCTGCCGTATGAGCTATCCGCTGTTGGCTTAGTGCAAACTTCCAAACTTCACCTGATGCCAGTGGCTAGGAAAGAATGATCTTTGTCATATTTTTGCTGTTATCTCTTCATTCTGCTGAATTAATCTAACATTTGAACCACTCTTACTAATTTTCCATTTAAACATGATTTTTGGTAACCAGAAAAAAAAGGAGAGGAGGTTTTGGTATTGTGGGGACGTTGTAACACAATTGATTGGAGACCTGCCAAATGAGAACATTCCTCTCTTTCTTTTGGTACTCGGAGATCTGTGGTTGGAGAGGGCTGCTGGGCTAGACAGGCATGAGGGTCACACAGTTATTCTGTAGGGAGTAGGTAAAGGGAAACACAACAGGTAGACAAAAAAAAGAAAGGTGAGTGAGAGTCATGAGAGTGAAAGGAAAGAGGGAAAACACACACCAAAGTCAGCGGCTCACCCCTCCCTTGTCCTCATTGTCTCCTCCTGAGTGTGATCAACTAGAGGGAGGTGCTCAGCTGGGAGAGACACGCCAGCTCTGAGGAAAGAGGCACGCACACACAACATGAGAGACATGGGAGTGTGATCAGAGCTGGAATGGGGTGTTTTGTACTGTAGACCTGTTTCTGGAGGGAAAGAGAAGGGCTGGACACAGGAGACGGACACAGGAATTCCAGGTCACAAGGGCTCCTGTGGCAGAGCTCAGTCTTGGCTGGGTTGTGCTGGTTTTCCTACCTCTCCGTCTCATGGTTGTGAGCTTGACAGATTTGGAGTAAACAAATTTAGGAGACGACTGAGTGAAAACACAAATTGGGGCAGCTAAAGTTCTGCTTCAGGGGTCAAATTCTGGTCTGACCCCCACCTTCTCCTTGTGATGGGGTCCTCTATTGAGTTTGCCTGGTGGCTGCTGGTGGTTTCTACTCTCGGAAAGAACCACTTCTTGGTGAGTGGGGGTTGTTCAGGGAGGTGCTGTCGGGGCAGAGATATAAGCTGTTTGACCACCGATTGGAGGATGGACCGGGTGTTTGGGACATGCTACTGTGACGAGGGCTGCGTCAGAACCAAGGACTGCTGCTTCGACTACTTCACAGAGTGTCCAGGTGGGTGATGAACTGCTCTAAGTATGAGTCAGTCAGAGAGGAGTGACCTTAACTTTATGATACCAGAATGAGATAAACCTAAGCTCCTCTCAAGATAAATGATCTCCTGGATGCATCAGACAGAAGATAAAGATAGATGAAGACTATCTGTGTTACTTGGGATGTTTATCACAGACAAACCTGGCAGGGATGGATGGATTCCATGTTTTCCCATACATGTGAATCTTCCCTGTTTTTCTTCTGCACTACCTGCGACATCACCTCTGCACCAAATAATCCTGCAGCTCTGCACCTAACCCTGTTTCATCGCCTGGACTGGCCCACATAATGGAATTAGTACAAATATTTGAAGAATGTGATTCTGTCAATCAGTTGTAGCAATTACAGTTGCAGTCAAACAAGCCAAGCGTACCTAATGTAGACTGGTAGTCAACTAAATCTGAATGCTTAATACATCAAAGCTTGACCATGAAGCACAGACAGAGCAAGTAGAAAGGAAAAATCACAGGACTTTATTATTGAATGGTTGGCACTTACTTAAGCCGAGCAGGAAACACTAATTCTACAAGTCACATTCAATGCTTCATTGATCTAAAGTTATTTCCTGCTTCACAGGAATATTATAATTATGCCGTCATACATTATGTGTCTCCGATGTTAAAGGAATCAGTGTTTGATACAACAGAAGACATCCTGTAAGAATGTTTTCTCCCTCACTGTGCAGCTCAGGACTGTGCTGTGAGCAACTGGAGCTCATGGAGCGGCTGTGCCAAGCCCTGCCTGCCTTCGGTACGAGCGCGTGTCCGGCACGTAGAACAGCAGCCCGGTAACAGCGGCGAACCCTGTCCCAGCCTGGAGGAACGAGCCGGCTGCAGGGAGTACAGAGACTTCCAGGGCCGTCAATGTGGACTTGACTCAGGTACATAAACACATGCTTTATTACATCTGCAAGTGTTTTTATTCTGAGATGTACTGAAGTGCTTTCTCTCATGAGGTCCTGCATTCATCACCAGCATGGAGTTTGGTAAGAGAAGGCCCAAACATGACAGCTATGGAAACCCCCTGGAGCCTGGGTAGGTTTCATATCATGCTCCTATAGTGCTCCTGAAACTATGACACATGACATGAAGAGTTGAAAAGTTCACAACATCAGGAGAGTAAATCTCATTTTTGTGTTATGCTGTGTAACCCAAACCTATTTGCAAAAGATAACGGCCCGTTTTCTCCATCTGCATGAAGTGTTTGCCCACCTGGCTATCTGTCTACAGAACAGTAAATAAAGTAATGCTGAGAGAATACCCACAATCCTTTGAAATAAAATACACAACTACCATATTAAAAAAGCACATGAACAAAAGGTCTAGGTGACAGTCGATGAGGTATTATGTGCAGCTTCTGTTGAATAATTATTAGCCCTGGTTGGTGGTGTCCTGTTGTGTGCATTCAGTGTTTACTTTGGTCTGCCTCCAGGTTCTGTGTGGAATTCACACTGCAGTCCCGCACACCGTACTGCACAGTGGAGAACCGGCCACACACACACTGGATGCGCTACATTACAGAAGGCTTTAAAGTGTGTGTGGCATGTGAGCCTCCTGCCATGCGTAACAATAGTGGCAGCTGCCAAGGAGACGGTCAGGAATCAGACAAGTATGAAGTTATGTTCAATTATTTTTCTGTGATGTGACACAAGTAAAACAAACAAAATCTTGCCGTGTAACCGTCTTGCAGAGAAGCTGTCCTCCACTGGCAGGCAGTGGGGAACCCTCGGTGCAGTGGGACATGGAAAAAGGTCCAGAAAACACAGCAGTGCTCCTGCCCACCACAACATAGCTTTGTCTTCATCTGACCCACACAAAGCTCTGAGGATGTGGAGCCCACAAAAACATTTTGCAGCCTCCTACATGAGACTTGAGAGTGATGGTACAAAGTTCCTTTATAATGGTTCATTAACTTTAAAGCATCTTCCAGTCTTTCACTATTTTCTTGTACACATGAAGCACCATTCAAAACAGATATTACATATTTTT
>JAVQJX010015096.1:0-11907 GCA_036025115.1 Ambassis agassizii | reverse complement strand
TGTGTGTGTGTGTGTGTGTGTGTGTGTGTGTGTGTGTGTGTGTGTGTGTGTGTGTGTGTGTGTGTGTGTGTGTGTGCATTAGGATTTCATGATATAGACAGTAGATTATCTGACCTGTGTTTATACATAAGACTAAAACCTTTGTGTGCGGGTTTGGTCAGTCCTGCTACTGTCATTTTCCTGGAACACACACAAAGTTTTTTTTTGTTTTAGTGGACAGTAATGGTGGATTTAAGTTTCCATTTCCTCATCAGTAAAAACAAATCCGAGGTAAATTCTCTAATTTTGTGCGATCATTTTCTGTTTTTGTTGGTGCAGCTCAGCAGGTCTCTGACAGATGAAGGCGAATTACTCTAATTTCACAAATGTTTGTTGTGTTTTATTTAAAGAAACAAAAATGTTTTGTTGTTAAAAGAAAGGAAGAGTACGCACATAATGAAAGCAGGGGATGAGGAAACCGTAGAGTTGCAGAGGAGGTGAATTCCTCCATCGACGACAATAAGAGTGGGTGGTGAGAACAAAAAAAGAAGAATGAGATGAGAGATAATTTTTGGAAAGATAACATCTATAAGATTAAATGCAGAGAAAATGAAAATATTATTTCAAGAGTTAAAATACTTCTAGGTAAGTGTATGTTTTGGCAGGAGTATGTATTAAATGACACCTAAAGGCAAACAGAGATATCAGTTATGTGACTTTATCATACTGACTCCTGATTGACATGAAAACAAACAATGACAGTAATTAAGACGAGAGTAGTTGTACATTTTCTTGAGAAGTAGCATTTTGTGTGCAAGATTAAGTGTGTTTGTGCGTTTGTGGTATCTGCCTGTGGGCTGTTTTAACATTAGTTTCAATGTGTTGCAAGATTCAGCAACTTATGCAGACGTGTCCTTGGTAAGCATTGAAAAAACAGAAACAAAGTGACAGGGAGGGGGGGATATGAACAGTTTGTGTGTCTGGGTTTGTGTATGTCATGAGTATTAAGTGAGTCACAGACAGACAGAAAAATTGATGGGAATTGTTGCAGCTTCGTTGCAATCTTACTATTTTCCGAATGCGTCTGTGTTCTAAGGAATATGCCTAAAATAACAAGCTTGAACTACCCATGATGATTTTTTTTTTTTGCATCACTCTCTCTCCGCTGTGCCGGAAACATTGTCGCGTGCTCCTCCTAAAACCCCTTTGTGTCTCACTTTTCTGCACTGTTTTTTTTTTTTCATTCTTTACTTTGTGAGAGACATTTTCTGTATATATATATATGTGTGTACATTATAGATGTTTCCACCTGTTTGCATTTAGTGTGGGTTTAAGCAGTAATTACTGTTGTTATCATGTAGGAAACAAACTGCACACACTCATTTTTCAGTGGGACTGTTGTTTTTTACAAATCTGTGTGATGTAAGACTGCAACAAATGATTTAAATCATTGCTTGATCCACAGATTAAAGTCTGTTAAATAGTGAACGCTGCATATGAAGTCCTGAAGATTTTTCAAAGGTCCCCACCTTTGACATCCGGACCGTTTTTTGCCTGCTCACTCATCACTTGTCCATTATTATTGCTAGTTTCTCTAGCGCAATGTGTTTTGTTTTTTTTTAACTGTGTGTCAGAACCTAAACGAATGTATGGCCTCTTAACTTCTTCACTTCTCTGTATCATCAGTATCATCAGTTGCAACAGCACACATTGTCTCTGAGGTGAACAGATAACTCACCGAAATGCTTTGGTCTGAAAATCGTCTGTAAATTTTTGTCATATTATGTGACAAGCTCTTTGTGATGTTCAATGGGTTTCAAAGGAAGAGCTTTCTGCAACAGTTCGTTTGTAATACTGTCATATTGCACCTACCTGAATGTTTGTTCCTGGGTGTCATATGACTCATGATGGCAATATGATTTTGGTTCTTACATGGTTGTTAAACTTCTTTGAGTTGACTTAAAAAATATTGATGTGTTTGGTTGCATGGGCTGGCTTCCTTCCTGCTAAACCAGTTGAACGAACATGCAGCATCTGAAACCTGGAGGTTTTTTTGTTCTACAGCACCCGTAGTACTGCCGTAAACTCTCGACCCATCTACCTGTTGGCCTCCTTTTGAGCAGGGAGAGGACGGCAAGGAGATTATGTTTATCGGAAAGTGTTCGGAAAATGGGCCGTTGGGTTTTGGAGAGAGGGGGCGCGTAGGCGCTTCAGGGGGGAGGGGTATGTCTGAATCTGTCTTCGTCACTGTGCACCCTCTTTTGATACAACAGGAAAGAGAGTGTGTGACAGAATGTGCGAAAAGAGGTTGACATCCCCAAGGATGAACGCTTAACCCCGACTTCTGACAAAGAGATCAGACCTTTAAATTACACATCTGAGAGCAGAGGGAAGTAGGAAAAAGGTGGTTTTGAAAGAGAGCAAGAAGGAAAGTGAAGGAAAGGACTTCTAAAGAACGAAAAGATGGAGGCCATGAGACAGCCGCTGCCTCGTTTCCAGCTGACTGTGCCCATGCCCATAAAGAGGGGGAAGGTAGGACGTTTTAGACCTGTGGGTGCTTCGTCTCAGCCTCAGCTGGGGAGTAGAAGGTTTGACGTTACCTTAAGGGATGATCAAAACATTTCTGACATGTCTAAGTATCAGCAAGTTCTGAGGAAGTATTTATTTAATTGTGCTTTGACTTGTTATTAATTGTAGTATGGGTGGAGTGTGTTTGTATGTGCCTCGGCTGTCGTTAAGATCGTCACATAACAGGTTAAATCTAACAATGGTGGGTGGGGGGAGCCACAGAATGGCACGCAATGTGTGTGCATGTGTATTGTGTGTGTGTGTGTGTGCTTGCTCATGAGCCTGTGCATGTGTGTTTAATAGGGTGTGTTTTGGAGCAGGTTAGTCAGGTGGATGTACTGTTGTTGTGCACAGCCCTCTGGGCACCATGTGAACACTGTCATTGGATGGCCAGGGGGCTGCCAGTTGCTATGGGAGGGAGATGAAGGGCAGGGAGGAGGAATCTGGAGGACGAGTTGTTTGTGGAAAATCAAGTCTGCTCAGGTGTGTGAGAGGCATATTGTCAACCTGGTATAGTGTGGACAGGGTGAGGTGCGAGCTTAGGGATCCATAGTAGTGAGTTGTTGGGTCTTATTACCATCAGGCCTCGTTACCTCTCACAAAGGGAAAAAAAGAAAGATGTTGTTCTTGCTTAGCCTTCATCAGGAGATTCTACCTTCAGCCCACCTCTTACACTTGTTTGTAATACCTTTAAAGAGGCAAAGTGTGAGCTGTGATATCTATTGCATGTTTTATGACCGTCCACATAAAGTAGTCTGTAATTCTTCTCTTGCTGGTTTTTCCTTCCTCATTCTTTAGCTGTTACTCCCCCTTTCACCCACTGAAGCCTGTCACTTCCTCCCTCTCCTTCTCTTGCTTTTTTCTTCCTTCTCTAACTCTTCCATTGGGGCCTCTCTCTCTCTCTCTCTCTCCCTCTTGTCCAGGTATTTTAATCAATTAGCTAATGCTATAAAGGTTTCACGCAAGAATTAACCTACTGCCCTTCGTACCAGCACCTACAGTGCATTGCATAACCCTGAATCCTTTCATCGCTGTCAATTGTTTGGTTGTATATCTACCTTCCTCCAATGATCACTTCTTCCTATACTCTTATATATCGGGCTCCTCCACTTGCTCTGTCATGTCCGTCGCATTTTTCCCCCACTGCTCCCACCCCCGTCTCACTGGCCAAAAACACTGCCTCCTGATTTAGTAATCTGGAGGGAAACTATGGGGGATGGTGGGTAAGGAGGGGAGAGTTGTTGTTGTTAAGCCCTGTTTAAATTGTCTCTCACTCTCGCAAGGAGATCCCTTTATATCAGACACGTCAATCTCGGTGTACTTCTGGAACATGGCTCTTTGACAAAGGAAAAGGACAATCTCTTATTCTTAGAAGTCTTAAAGACAGGATGACCATATTAATGCTAAAATGACTAACCTGATCTTCTCTTCTTTCACCTAGGTGGCAATGTCTCCAGGAGAGGACGGTCTGATTGGGATCCCCTTCCCGGAGCATAGCAACGAGCTCTTGTCCCACCTCAATGACCAGAGGAGGACGGGGCTCCTTTGTGACCTCACCCTGACCTCCCGCGGGGCGCGCTACCCGACGCACCGCTCCGTCATGGCTGCCGTCAGCCTCTACTTCCGTCGGTTGTTTGGAGCTGAAGAGGGGGGCGGTGAGGGTGGGGGAGGTTTCAGTGTGTGCCAGCTGGACTGTGTGGCACCTGACGCATTGGACGCCCTGCTGGACTTCGCCTACACTGCCACGCTGACCATCCCCAGCTCAGGGATGAGAGATGTGCTGCGGGGGGCTCAGCTCCTGGGCATCCAGTGTGTGGCTGATGCCTGCAGAGACATCCTGGGAGAGACGGCGGAGGCAGAGGGGGAGACGGCAGAGGAACAGAGGGCCCAACGCACAACTACTGAGAGAATGGTGGAGGCAGGGAGTGGAGCCGAGAAAGCATCCAGAAGAAAAACTGACAGAAAGAAGGTGAAAAAAGTTGGGTTACAGCACATCAACTCCTCTCCTGTGAATCAGCTGCCTGCCTCTCCTCTCTCACATCCTTCACCTGCGTCCGACAGCCTTCGCTCCCTGCCCTCCACCCAACCTCCAAGCCCTGAACAGGAGGAGCTTCACCTCCAATCTGGGGAGAATGGGCATCAAAAGGGGATCCGAGAAGTGGGGAGAGGGGCCACACTAAATGGCGGGCTCCCTCACTGGCTGCAAGATCGCCCCCGTATAGCTCACCAACCTCCAGTCCCTCCGTTGAATGACAAGCTGTCAGAAGACGATGACATGGAGGGTTTTACTGATGACGCAGTGCTGATGGGAAGCACCTCCATACCTACCTCTGTGGCTGATCGAGGTGCAGCAGTTTCAGTGGGGGTCGGGGGGAGGAAGCGGAAGTCTCAGACCCCGCAGCAGTGTCCTGTGTGTCAGAAGATCATCCATGGAGCAGGAAAACTGCCACGGCACATGAGGACGCACACCGGAGAGAAACCCTTCCAGTGTTCAGCCTGTGGAGTGCGCTTCACCCGGTATACAAACTCCCTCTCAAAAAACACACACACAAATGCCATAATATACCAGTATTTCTCACGCTTATGTTTTTGTTCTACTTCTGTATCTTCTTCTCTCTTTTTTTTATTAGCAATGATAAGTTGAAGATCCACATGAGGAAACACACAGGCGAGCGCCCATACCCCTGCCCACACTGCCCTGCCCGGTTTCTCCACTCATATGACCTCAAAAACCACCTCTCCCTCCACAGTGGGGCACGGCCCTTCGAGTGCCCACTCTGCCACAAGGCCTTCGCCCGGGAGGACCACCTCCAGCGTCACCGCAAGGGTCACAGCTGCTTGGAGCAGCGCACACGTCGGCCCAGACGTGGGCCTGATCTTGCAGATGGTGGCAGAGCAGATGGAGGCAGAAGGGAGCTGTCCAACCCTCTGGAGGCTTTGTCTTTACAGGGCCACTCCTCTGCGTTCCTCCACCGCTCAGTGCTGGATGGTGGAGGTGGCTCCACTGCTGGCCCTCCACTCTTATTTGCAGGAGACATCGAGAGTGAGCGATCTTTTGCCCTTCAGGCTCTGGCCCAGCTCGGGCCTCAAAGGCTCGCTGGCTACCCAGAGCTTCTCTTGCGAGGGCTGGAAATGCGCGGAGGCAGAGAGGGGGAGGGAGAAGATCCAGGAAGAGCCCACTCACCACCCAGACAGCGTGACCAGTGGGCTGATGAAGTGGAAGAGGACATCGGAGAAGAGGAGGCAGAAGAAGAGGAATAGTGGAAAAAAGTGTGTGTGTGTGTGTGTGTGTGTGTGTGTGTGTGTGAGTGTGTGTGTGAGAGAGAGAGAGTGTTTGTGGTAAAGCTTCCACGATAAAAAAAAAAAAAAATCACTCAGGTGGCTGGACTAATGACCTGCAGCTCCCATATAGAGAGCGCTTAAAATAAAAAAATATATATATTCAAAGAGAAAACATGGAAAACGGGTTTCAGAGATATCTTAAATGTTTGTCTTCTGGTTGTTGGCATTTGATTTCATTTGTCTTTTACTTTTTTCGTTTGCTGTTCAGTTTTATGTATTTTAGGTTTGAGCTCTTTATGAGTTGATTTTATTTTTTTCTAGCTGGTGTGTGCTGAGCGTGTGGTAAACCGGGAAGCTTTTCACTATGCAAATTAAAACCCAGGGCTGCATGATGTGTATTTTAGTTTCAAGTTGATTCAGGTGCAGTCCAGAAATCATATCACCCACATCACAGGGATAAGTTTGTGTGTCCACTGTCCTCTGGTGGTGAGCAGTGGAACTGCAGTCTAATTGATCAAACTTGTTCTGTGCATTGTAAGCAATAATCTTGACTATTTTTGTTAGCGTTAGAATCTGTGCTTTAATTTGGTGCTTAAACCAAAGATTTTATTTCTTTAATCTTAAGTTAACGGGAGAGGAAAGAGGTGAATTGTAGCCAACGTTGGATTGAAGAGGAGACTCTTCCCAACTGTTTTGATAGCCATGAGAAAGAATCTGCTTCCATATTTGAGTGTTCAGAGCCGTAGTGCTCTGTGTTAAATGCCTGACCAAAAGAGACAAAGTCTGGGTCAATGAGTTGATGTTGATTAATGTTGAAGACAATTCTTTTTTTTTCTGGAAGCTGTAGATTTTACTCTTCCAATGCACTCATTTGGGTTCTTTAAAAAAAAAAAAGGTGGGGCAAGGCGTGGGGACGAAGAAGACAATGTGCCGCCCTTTTCTGTATTTATTTATTTATTGATATTTATTATGGCTCTTCTGCTGAAACTCTTTTGTAAGACCAAATTCAGGGTTGGACACAGGTTACTCCATCTAAAGTCTTACAAGCAGCTGCATTGCGTTCAAAAGGTTTTTTGTTTTGTTTTTTTTGCTCAACATCTCCATGTACCTGCTGAGTGTCTTCTTTTGGCGATTCTATCTCGAATGCATTCTTTGCACATTTAACCCCGTCAGGTTCCGCAATAACACAGACACATTCCATCCGTCGGGGTAGACAGAAGGGAACAGAGCAAATAAGTCAGGTTTTTTTTTTTTTTTGAAAAAAACGTTGATGTGACTGGAACACAAAAAGCATGCTTTTCTGTTGTTAACTCAGTGTGTATAGTACTGTATCACATCTTAACGCATGGCAGTTCTTGTAGATCGCCTATCAGTGTGTATAATGGGGCCATTATTTCTTGACCAAAAACATTTGACTTTTCAGCCTGCTTCTTCTGGACCAGTACATAAAGCCCTCTTTAAATGCAGTCATTAATGGCTTTACTTGACAGCAGTTGATTTTTTATTTCTGGTTTCTCTTGAAATGTGTAGTCAGAGCCTGCTGTAGCAGTTGTGCTGGTCTGGCTTTGTGTGCACTCTGCTCCCTGCTATGTAGTTGTTGTTTTTTTTTAAATTTCCATTTTATTTGCACTATTAGATTTGAGAGCTTCAAGCTTTTCTTTTTTTGTCTGACCTTCAATATCTAGTTCATTGACTCACTCAGCACCATTGAAAATTGTGATTGAAATAGTCTTCTTTTAAACCCACATACATGCTTTTCCTCCTGCATATTAGTACAGAGTTATAGTCTATATATAATAAAAGATGCATATATTGGGATGAAGTTGCCTTAGTTTTTTGTGCTGCAACTATTCTCAGGAAATCTTGAGCAATGCACTAAGTGATTCTACATAATATCAAATGGGAAGAAACCGTTTGGTGCTGTAGGGAGATTGGCACTCTTCATGCACATGTATTGCCAGTAGTTTTACCATATTAGAGTTTATAGATTTTGTATTATGTCGTTTGATGTTTCAAATGAATCAAACCCACAGGCAGATACTGAAAGTAAACTGCTGGCCTTACAGGAACTGGTCCTGCTAGAATGACAGTTGGGACTGTGCATGAAGGGTGTTCCCAGTCAGAGCTTTGTGAATGAATGAGGGTGATCTGATGCCAGCTGTGAAGTGTGCGTTTCTACATGTGTGCTGTTTGTTTTCTTGGCTTCGGTGAAGGGACACGGGGTACAGTCTGAGTAGAGACCCCGCTATCAGGGATACATTTTTGTCTTTCAGTTTTTAGTGGACCTTCTCAGAGATTTGAATTCATTTTCCCATGATTTGTTTCAGTTAATGTAAAGAAATTTAATAAACATATCTAAGCTTGCCTTTTCTGTCTTTCTGTTCATGTGTTGTTTTACTGTGGCTCCTAAATGCAAGTTGTGTTAATAGTGACACCTGTGGCTGTGAATTGAACTGCAGGCACCCTGTTGCTCACCCATTCTCACCCAACATATTTGCCTGAGTGAGCAGCAGGTGAAGTTGTTTGAAGAGTAATGTTGCACTGTTCAGTGTTATGTGTATTTTGAACTACAGCTGGGAGTTTTAAAGCTACAGATCAGTGACAGAGAGTTGCATCTCCCTCTGCTTTGCAGCTAAGATGTAATGTGACATCTTTTAACTTAACTGTCACATACAGATCGTATTATGGAGCTGGTGATGTGGTAAACTCTCCAGCTGTCAGGAATCAGACGCCATGATCCACCAAAGTCAGTACTGGCTATGTTTCATTTATTTATTTATTTATTTATTTATTTTCATTAGTAAGCTGTTTGTCAGTTTGGCTAAAGTTTATCCATCCCCTACGTTTAACAGTTAGATTTAGATTTGAGTTTTACATTTAATGTTTATCTGTTGGCATATTACAACATGTCTGCCCAGTTTAGCTTTCAGAATATAACCTGGATTCATTCATTAATGGTGTTGGTTGCTGGCCCTGATTAAAATTCACATTAATAATCTATGTATAACCCTGTAGGCCCAAACTGTTCACAAAATCCCTTTATGAAAATTACCTGAGCGATCACCCACCTCTGCGTGCAGCTTTGCGCATCAGACTGGACAGCCTGGCTGTCGGATGCCACTCGGGCAGCTGGAGCAGGAAGTGACGCGCGTCTTTGATCCTATTAGTGTGATTAGGCTGAACCAGCAGCTCCTCCTGTAGCAAAGGTCTCCGATTGTATGAGAAGTCAAACAGAGTCTCAGTGAGCAGCCCCTCTGGAGCCCAACACACTTCAGTTTGCTGGTGTGGTGTGGTGTACCTTCAGTCTCCAGTAGGATGCTTCCCACGCGGATGCTGTGGGGCGCTGTGTCACGGCAGCTCACTCCGCGTCTGACCTACAGCAGCGCCGTGCAGCCACAGGTAGGCCTGCGCTCACACCGCAGTGTAGCAGTGGCAGAACCTTTTGAGAGATGTAATATGATGACAATAATGAGAAAAGGATCCAGGAACCTATGCGGTCACTGAAAGTATTTACAAAGTTTTTTTTTTTTTTTTTTTACTAGAATTCCATGCAGGACTCCCCAAATGAATTCATATAGATGGTTTTAAGATCAGACATTTCAGTTTTGAGTTCACAGTTATTACCATTTTCCAGTGTGGCCTACATGAGTGGTCTTTACACTGTTGAACTCTTGTTAAATCTAAATGTAAGTGTAAAAACAAAGTTGTCAAAATAAATGAAAGCATATTTTCAAATGGAGAACAAAAATAATGCCTCAAATGAGAGATGCACAATGGGCATTGAGACTTTAAAATGAAATATTATTATAGCCCAGAAGTGCTGTTCTAATAATGTATGCATCACACCACCATTTTCTTCTTTCTCTTTTTTCCAGCTGAAGCCAAAAAAGACCAAATTCGGTCCTTTGAGTGACCAAGACCGGATATTCACCAACTTATATGGCCGACATGATTGGAGGTAAAAAGATTTCATGTGAAACTTCAGTGGCTGTTCTGATGAACTGAAATAGTTTTCTTCGTCTCTTCCGTTGTCTTAGACTCAAAGGGGCACTCAAAAGAGGAGACTGGTATAAAACCAAGGAGATCATTCTGAAGGGACAGGACTGGATCGTGAACGAGGTGAAAGTCTCAGGGCTTCGGGGCAGAGGAGGGGCAGGATTTCCAACAGGCATGAAGTGGAGCTTCATGAACAAACCTAGCGGTGGCAGGTAGAAACAAGAAACAAAATAAAGTAAATGTGATCTGTCAACACCAATAATAACTATCTGCTGACGTGTCTGTGCGATAGACCCAAATTTCTGGTGGTTAATGCGGATGAGGGGGAGCCCGGGACGTGTAAAGACCGGGAGATAATGCGTCATGACCCCCATAAGCTCATCGAGGGCTGTCTGGTGGCTGGGAGAGCCATGGGAGCACGTGCTGCATACATCTACATCAGAGGAGAGTTTTACAATGAGTCATCAAATCTGCAGGTAAACATATGTACAGGTAGAGGAGGATCACTCCGTTTGGAAAGTGTGTTTTGTCACCATTTGTGTTTCTTCAAACAGGTGGCCATTCATGAGGCGTACAAAGCAGGGCTGATAGGAAAGAACGCCTGCGGATCAGGGTATGATTTTGATGTGTTTGTGATGCGTGGAGCTGGAGCCTACATCTGCGGAGAGGAGACGGCCCTCATCGAGTCTCTGGAGGGCAAACAAGGGAAACCTCGACTCAAACCGCCTTTCCCTGCAGACATAGGTGAGTTTCTCGCTCCTACATCCTGCTTCCTACAGTGGCTAACAAAACATATTGTAATTACAGTTATTCACCGCTGCTGCATCTCTCTCCCCCTTAAGGAGTGTTCGGATGCCCAACAACAGTGTCCAATGTGGAGACGGTTGCTGTGGCGCCTGCGATCTGTCGTCGAGGCGGAGCTTGGTTTGCCAGCTTTGGGAGGGAGAGGAACTCTGGCACAAAGCTGTTCAACATCTCTGGTCATGTGAACACCCCGTGCACGGTGGAGGAGGAGATGTCCATCCCCTTGAGAGAGCTGCTAGACAGACACGCAGGTGTGCGTTTACTGTCTGTGTTGATGTGGGTTTACTTGATGAAATGTTCACTTCAGCTTCCTCTCTCCTCTTGCATGGCCTCTGCAGGTGGAGTAAGGGGTGGCTGGGACAACCTATTAGGAGTGATCCCAGGGGGGTCCTCCACTCCCATCATCCCCCAGCATGTGTGCAATGATGTTTTGATGGATTTTGATGACCTGGTCCGTGCTGAGTCTGCCCTGGGGACTGCAGCCATCATAGTGATGGATAAATCGGTACACAGCCATCTGAATAGTCATACAAAGCACAGCACCTTTAGTGACAAGTACGAGTAATTGTACTCGTCACTTGTCTTTTTCTTCTTTTTTTCTCCAGACTGATGTGATCCGAGCTATTGCACGTTTGGTTGAGTTTTATAAGCATGAGAGCTGTGGCCAGTGCACCCCCTGCAGAGAGGGTAAGGAAGAGCAACTTTATTACAATCAAGAATATGTTTACCATTTCTGGGGTGATTTTTTTTTCCAAACTAGTCACAAAGCCTCAGTAAAATAGAACAGGAAACATATTTAAATAAAACATTTGTTGTGCCCCTTGGAATCCAGGTTCAACTTTTACAATACGTATGTACATCTTTTTGTCAATTTTCTCAGGAGTGGACTGGATGGATAAAATGATGTGGAGATTTGTGCGAGGAGAGGCGGCAGTGTCAGAGATCGACATGATTTGGGAGCTCAGCAAGCAGATAGAGGGACACACCATTTGTGCCCTGGGGGACGGAGCTGCCTGGCCTGTGCAGGTAACCTTTCTTCTAACAGTTTTATAATAAACTTTAGTTTTATAATAAAGTTGAACAAACAACTAATTTGAGATATTTCTTGTGTACAGGGTCTAATCCGCCATTTCAGGCCAGTCATGGAGAGCCGCATTGCTCAGTACAATAAGAAAAATCCTCCTAGAGAGCCGGAAATTGAAATGATCTGACACTGTGAAACTTACAGTATTGTTAACGCATAAGTATTGTATAGCACAGTATGTTTGTACTTCTGTA
>JAVQJX010015078.1:0-23465 GCA_036025115.1 Ambassis agassizii | reverse complement strand
AGACCACTTTTTGACAATGTTTTTTAATATATAGGTAGAATTTAATTTATATATTTATAATTATATGTTAATGCTAATTAAAATTGAGTCTTACAAATTATAATTAGATTTATAGATCTACTACAAAGATTATTATCAAAGGAAGGTGTCAGATTTACACATTTCTAATTTTATATTTTGAAAAATAAGCTTTCAAATAAAAAAAACATTTCCAGCTTTTCACAAAAGTCAGATGATCAGCGTGAAGCTTTGTCAGAGTGATTGGGGCAGTCCGCACCAAAACAATTTCCCTCCTGCTCTCCGTTTCTGACATAGAGCGAAATCAGACAGTAACTAAATTCAACTTGACTCTATGGTACCACTATTGTAGTACTACATACAGCCGCTGGGGGAGCTAGCTGCCTTTTCAGTGCTAATAAAAACCAAAGAGTTCAGCTCAGAGGATTCAGGAAGTGCAGGAAGTTGTTGTGGATCTGGCTCTGTTTGACAGCACATCCGTAATACAACGGTAGGACACTTTACTGGAAAGTATAACAGATATCTTTTTTTTTTTTTTTAAATCTTCCATTCAAGATATTCACGGTGGCACATTGTTTACAAATAGCTCGTTGTGTGTAGTTTTGTTTTCTTTGCAAGAGTCACTTGCGGCATGCTTCTTATTTGTCCCTGTTCTGACATTGGCGAATAGAGGAAGGAAACGTGCATTATATTATGGTTTTTACCCATTTAAACGTCTGTTACCAACGTCAGTGTTAAACTCACTGTTTACTGCAAGAAATATTAAGAAATTATTTCAGTAATAAGTAGTAAATCCCATATAGTACAGTCTATACGATCCATATAGACTGTTTCAAAAAGCTGATAGTGCGACTAAGTAGACACTTCATGCAAGGTAATTGTTCATGATCTTACATATTCTCAGCAAACTTTTTATTCTTCAGTAACTTGATGATCCTGCTTCTCTCTCTTCAGGTGATGGCTGAACCCAGGATATCCTCTATTGATGGAAAGCTAGCTGAAGAATTTGCTGCTCCCTCCCATGTAGAGGAGGTTAAAGAAAAAATGGCTACATTTGCCAAGCATCATGCCGCTGCAGGCCGCAGGGTGGTTCTCATCACATCAGGAGGCACCAAAGTTCCACTGGAGTCACGCACTGTTCGCTTCCTCGATAACTTCAGCAGTGGCAGGCGAGGAGCCTCCTCAGCAGAGTATTTCATAGATTCCGGCTATGCTGTCATTTTCCTACACAGGCATCGCTCCCTCTACCCATACACACGCATGTTTTCAACCATAAACATGTTGGATGCCCTGCAGTTCAGAGGTGAAGATGGAGCATCTGGTGAAGTGGTGGTTAACCAGCAGGTGCTTCCTAACATTGCCAAAGTGCTGAAGCGGTATCATGAAGTGAAAGACAGCAGACTCCTCCTGCCCATCGAGTTCAACACTTTGTCAGAGTATCTGCATCTACTCAAAGCAGCAGCACAGGCGCTCAGCACAATAGGTACAGATCAGCAATCATTAACATAAGTTGTGGCTCTGTGCAACACATGCTGAAAACCTGTTGTGTTCTGTTCTCAGGATCAAAGGCCATGTTTTACTTGGCTGCAGCTGTGTCTGACTTCTACATACCAGCATCTGAGATGCCCGAACACAAAATCCAGTCTTCTAATGGGCCTCTACAAGTGAGTGCTTGAAATATCAGATTTTTATTGGGTAGGCAGCTGTATATAGTTCAGGCTCAGATATTACCCCAAATTTTCTGTGCTTTTTGTGTTTTCGTATGAGCTTTGGAGTTTTGGAAATACTAGCTGTAGAGATTTTTGCCTTATTTTTAATAACAGAATGACAGTCAGGCTATGGTACTCCCAAATGCCAAAAAAAATGTAAGAATTTAATTAAGTCCACAGAACTTGACATAAGCAACTTTATGCACCAACTATTTTCTCCTGCAACTACACTAGCCTACTATTAAACTCTTTACTGATGAAAATATTTTTCCCTCCACTTCAGCTCAGCATGAACATGGTCCCCAAGATCCTGTCCCCACTGGTTAAGGACTGGGCACCTCAGGCATTTGTCATCTCCTTCAAGCTAGAGACAGACGCTGCCATCCTGCTGGACAAAGCTCGAAGAGCTCTGGACACCTACAGGCACCAAGCAGTGGTGGCCAATGTACTGGATTCTAGACGTGGTTATGTGGTGGTGGTGACCCCCGAGACTCAGGCTGAGCTGATCCTCACTGAGGAGGATGTGAAGAATGAGGTGGAGATAGAGGAGAGGATAGTGAGCAACCTGACGTCAGCACATAACAAGTTCATAACTCAACAAGTGGGTTGACAGGGAGTAAACAATGCAGCTGCAAGTTGTTGTGTCTGTGCGCTTACAAGAGTTTGGCTTAAATTTCTACTTGCCTGTTCTGATAACTTTGTGTATATACTTAGTAATAACTCTGAACACTTCATGCCTTTCTCGTCTCTTTTACATGTTGTAAACGTGGACCTCCAAAGGTTATACTACCGTCTCTGTACAGGGACAAGATGCTAGTTATCAACAGATTTAAAAATGTTTATTAATACTGGCAAATAAACACGACATGTTTTACTACAAGGCTCACCTGTAATAAACATTTTAAATTACAGCCCACTGGTTTCTTTTTTAGTCTTATAGTTACACTTGACAGCATATTTTGAACTTGCTCTTGGTTACTTGAGTTTGACGCTCTTCTTGACTCCAGCGCGGATACCAGATACCTCTCCGCTGTATCTTGTCTCTTCCCGACGAACCTCACGTACCTGGAGAATAACAAAAGAAAAATATTCAGTACAGCCTAAAGTTTGAGTTTGATAAAAAAAAAAAAAGTATGTTTAGAATACAAACCTGGCCCTTTCTGCGGATTTTTGCCCGTCTGAACTTTTCTCTGTGCTTAACTCTGGGGTTACGGTCAATTTTCTTCCTCTTTGGTGTAAGCCCCTTGTTCTTGGCCATCTGTGGAAAAGATGGTCACAGCCCAGATGTGAGAAAATGGGACGAGCACCATCATGAACTGATACAAGTTTTCATTCATCCCTTTATAAGAGTTCTAATGAGAGAAATGCAGCATCTGAAGTTGTATTCTTGTATGAATAGGACAGACTAATAAATGTAGCATCACAATACATGGAGTAATGTGGCTAAACACTCCAAATACAAATTTCTATAGACATAAACAAGCACTTCCTCATTGTCTTTACCTGGACCGGATAATTATCAAATTAACCTGATGATTTTCATACAATATAGCTATAATACACCACTGTGGTACATAGAATAATGAGTTGTTTTTTTAAAAATCAGCCTGAATAAATGTGTCACTCTGCGAAGTGTGTGGAATAAATTACAAATAAATAAATAATAAATTACACTGATCACTGATCTCTAGTGGGAAGAGAGAAAATCAAAACCATTTTGGGGGAGAAAAAAAGCAAAATAAGTTTTAAGTAGCTCTGTTTTGCATGTTTTAATGAGTCATAATCACACTATTTATAGTGTGGAACTCTGACTTTGAAAGTAATACAACTGTATCCCTAGTCCACATACTCAAAGCATGAGTGTAGTCAATGTGAATCCACTGTGAGATTTGTTTTTTTCTACAAAATGTAGGCCTATGTACACAATCACAGGGTGGATCCATTAAAGGTCTAACTTCATGTAAACTAATCATGTTTTATCATCAATGTTGACCATAAATTCATGAACATAAATACTCTGTACTTTGTGTGACTCAGTACCTGGTAAGTGATTCCTCTCTTGGCATCTGGATCCACCTCGTCATTTTCATCCTCTGCCAACCTACAACAAGTTCAGAATTTGTCAGATCTCTGGTTGGACTCTTTTCCCAAAACTCAGGTAATACTTACTCCTCAGCTTCTGGGTGATTGCTCTTCCGCTTTAGGTTCAACCGCTCCTCCACGTCTCTATAGAAACGAAGGGCTTCTTCTTCATCAAGATCAGAGTCCGAGTCTTCCTCAGCCACAGCCACAGATTTTCCAGAGTCCTGCATCCGATGTGTGTTTATTGGCATTTGAGTTTCATGTTGATCATTGGCAACAGCTTCAACTAAGTGATGCTGGACAGTCTTACCTTGTCCTTCTTACCGGAGACCCTGGACTTCTTGCCCTCTGCTGGTTTACTGGTGCTTTCATCTTTCTCCTCACCAGCTAATAGTCTGTGAAACTCAGGCGCAAGTCGAGCATCTACTGCACCAAGTTCATTGATGAGCTGCAGGTATCATTCAATCATTAGTTCCGACTGAATGATAATATTTGATCTTTTTGTTCCAAGACACTGGCAATGTGATGTCTCAATGTCAAGTGTTAATTCAGCGTGTAGACTTACATTTCTGTAGGTGAGCAGTCTTTCAATCACAGGGTGGTTGTGAGCAGGAATCCGTTTTGCTTTCAGCACCAAGTAGAAGCTAATATTTGTGCAGTAACTGTGGCAAGAAATAATTATGAATCATTTATTGATCAACAGATGTGATTTTGTTGCATGCACTTGCAATTTATTTCCAACTTACTTAAGATACAGTTGCTGTTTTGTCTTGAGGTAGTCTGCACCCTATGACAAAAAAGGAGTTACATGTAAATACACCAAGCCAAATTTTTCTCACTGTGTACTCTAGACAAAAACAAATTCTGTGAATGCATATTGATAAATATAATAAAAATGTAGCATTGCATTCATTTCTGTTCCACTTTCTAAAGAATCTAATCAGGATCAGATTTTAGTGCAAATACGAACACTGTCCTACACAGGTCAAGGTTTGGCCAACTGTAGAAACATAGCCTAGCTTTTGAGTGGAAACAGACTATACATAATACAGTCAGACAATATAATCCTGCTAAGGTAATTCAGTCTGAAAAGTGAAGATAAATCAAGTCAAGGCCTGATAATAACAATTTCAACAACACGATGTACATTATCCAAAATAAACTTTGATTCAAATTCTGCTTCCCTGTAAAAGACAAAGATTTAGACATTTGGGCGCTTGGGGGCAGCCAATTTAGTTGTGAATACAATATGACAAAGTTGTTTATTTTCATATTCACCAATTATAGCACAGAATCAGAAACATTGTATTAAATATTTCTTCTCTTTAACCTCCCTTTAGGTCCCTACTACTTCCTGTCTCTTGATCTGCTAGTGGCCATGATCTTTGGTAGACTACAAGACTGCTGAGAGCTGCAGGTTGCAAGGATAATTCTCCGGGGGTTGTTGATGTTATGTATTTTTTTGTAATGAAAGTACTCATTTAAAAATCTGAGTACGCTACAACATTCAGATATAAATGAAGCTACATGCACTCACCTTTCCTGGTGGTATCTTTCCATCTTTGACCATTTGTACGAGGGGCTGCAGCTCATCCTTCAGTTCAGTAAGCTGCACTCGGAAACAGAAAAGACACATTATGACATGACGTTCGGTGGTAATCCAGCGGATTCATTAAAGTTGAAGTTATTTTTGTCTTACCTTTGCCTTAAAGTCTTGAATAAGTTCCAAGAGTTCAGGTGATTCCTTTTTTAACAGCTTCATTTTTTCCTTCTGAGACATCTGCTGCAGGTCTTTCACAATTCTCTTCTCTTTTTCTTCCGTCTTGTCTTCCTCCTTCTCCTCCACGGCAAATTCCTTCATTCAGGGCAGGCACCAACAAAGATCATCATTTATGATTATTAACATTTGTTAAATGAAGTGTATCAGCACTGGAGAAGTTTCATATTTATATACCTGGAATAAGTTTAAATCGTAGTCCTCTTCACTCAGGTTTGCAGCTAATCGGTTTTGGATATTTTTGGCCTCTTCTTCTTCCTCTTGTTCTTCAGTTTCCAACTCCTGCTGTGATTTCCCTTCTGCAATAACACAATTTAATGACACCCCAGCATCACAAATCACCTCAATAATATAGCTGGAGATAAAGGATACTTACTGACTGCCACATAGTCGGAGTCATAGAACATTTTCTTCTTACGGCCCCATGCCATTTCATTCGGAAGATCTGAAAAAGAATTAAAAGTTCAACGGGTTGATACCGCATTGAAACAAGCACTAAAGAAAAAATATTTTTTACCTTCATCCCTTTTCTCTTCTAGATCACTCTCCATGTCAGTCCCCTCTTCTTCCTGCTCTTCCTCCTCCTCCTCATCTTCCTCCGACTCAGAATCATCCAGGGCCATGACCTCCTCCTGTGAAATTCAGATCAGCTTGAATTAATACTTGAACTAAATATATTCTATGATATTACAACCAACCAAACACACGAGCCATCACCTCATCATCCGGTTCCTCTTCATCACTCTCCATTTGAACCCCACGGGCGAGAAGTTTCTGCATCACACCGCAGCAAAGAGTCAGAGAACACAGCAGCACCTAACACTTACAGAACCTCAGTTGAATTAATAACAAACTCACAGCAATCTTCTCATCATGGAACTCATCAATTCTGTCCTTTGTGTACTTGGATGATTTCTAAAGGGAACAGAAGCAACGCGGTTACAAAACGTTTGTAGTTCAGACTTTATCTTTATTCAGTGTAATTGCGAATGGTCTTTATTATAATAATAATGTAGTAATAATGTAGTTATAATAATGTAGTTTTCACACAAAAAAAGTGATGGCCTGAATCACAGTTATCATTAACTAACAGTCGCTGAAGTATACATTACAATTTCTCAAATCATGTGTCCAGAAGATCAAGAAAACAATTCCTCAAAAATCAAATGTGTGTGTAACAAGTGGGGAAGTTTGGACTGATGTCTACTGACCCTCTGTTGGAAAAAACACAGATGAAGGCTGTAATATAAATCTGATATCTCTCTTCTCGTCTCTTACCTTATCGGGGACAGGCATGTCCTTGTAGGCTTCAGGGTCATCTTCACCAAAGCTCTTCTTTGGCTTCTGTATCTGTTTACCTCTGAGAATAAAGGAGGGGACAGAGCTGCTTAAATCTCTAACAGCTATGAGCTCATGATTATTTTTGCTCATTGCAGACTTAAATAGCTACAGAACCCTTCCCACTACACCTCAGAGCCCTTGTATATAAGCAAATGATGATAACAACATGTTAGTTAGATTGTTTATACCCAAATAAAATAGCCACGTTCAGGATGCTTTTTTTCGGGATAATTTTAGCTAACTTTAGCCAAACTCACCGTTTTACTCGAACCATGATGAAAGTCGACTTGCTAAACGTTAGAAAACAACACAGTATTTTACAGCGACACCAAACTACACTTTTATACGTCGGTATTTATAACTGCACATTAAAACAAAACTCCGAACATCCAAATTAGTGGAACACGTTTGACTCCCAAACTAGCTACCATGTGCTTCCGGGATTTCTTCTTCTTCTAGGAAATTTCAGTCAGACTAGTGTACACGGCAGCCCAACACTGCTGCCACCTAGAGGACAGCCGTCACCATTTCCTCATATTTTCTTACCAACATTCAAGACAATTAGTGGTTTATTTATCTCCCTTTCATCCAGTAGTCACGTTATTTACTTCTATTCTTACAATGTGTTTTATTCAGCAGATGTATCTACACTAAATGCCTTCAGCTTTATGATGTCTTCATTCAGATGACTAAACACATCTTGTGATTATCAGCCAGTTACAATTGATCACCAGTGATTATCAACATTATCCATGACGAATAGCAATAATGCAAATATTTTATTTATTTATTTATTTATTTATTTATATAAAGCATGCAATAATAGATTCAGTGTGACATCAAATCAGCAGATGTATTCTGTGCTTCATGGGTCTGTGTTTGCTGCCAGCAGCTGCCTTTTCTCAGTCAGAGAGAAAATGATCCTGCTGTATGTTTTGCTACTGGTTCCTCATTCCAGATCTCCTTCCCGCTCTGTTATTGACCTCCTCCAGTCAATGTTGAAGGCAAAACTGGAGCTGCGCGGCCTGGCTCTTGGCATGAAGTTTTTAGGAGCATTATACAATCCTACTTTCAGTTCATCATTCCGTTTCTTCATCAAGGCTAAAGCTGGCGTCATATTATCTGGGTCAAACTGACAAAGAAACAGAGATTGATAAAATGTCTGTACAGCTCTGAGGTGATGGCATTTTAAACAAAGTTTCATATAGTGAGGGTGGCATGAAGAGTCACAATTATGCTTCATATTGAGGGATCACAAAGTACTGCTGGCATGTAGGCTACTGTTCACTTTTTACTTAATACTTCTTTGCACTAATGATTGAATTTATGGCTTTTACTAATTAAAATTGATATGGCCATAAATATGATTTAATGTGTAAATCAGAATCAGAATTCCTTTATAAATCCCAGAGGGGAAATTCTTTAAACCACAGTGGCCTCAGCCTTTGACAGCTGAAAACCATAATCAAACAAAGGCAGACACAAATTAGCACCCATATGTATTTACTTATTTGGGTGAAACTAACCTTTCATAAGGATTTTTCAAAAAGTCTGAAACTCTTACACTGGCTTTAAATCTTGGAACTGGTCTTCTCTCATCAGGATGTGTGTCTGGGTTGTATGTGCTCAGATCCATCATGGACTGGGTCCGTTCAGACAGAGTTGAATTAGGTCTTCTCCTGAACCGTCCTAAAGAGCTCTGCTCCATGCCCCTCATGATGTCACTCAGAGAGCTGGAGCTGCCATTCTCAGGTAGCCTCAAGATTATGGGCCTCTGAAGGGCAGTGATGAAAAAATGAGAAAGGAGCTTCATGTCAATGTTAAAGTGAATATTTGACAGTGAAGTTACTCACCCTAGAAGATGGTGTGTTCTCCACATTGGAGTTGGTTTCAGCGGTGTAGCTCTGTTCTTCCAAAATGATCTCCCTTCTCGATGAGCGCTCTCTCCTCTGGGTAGGGGGAAGTGTGTATTTTGGCTCTGTTCCTTTCTCCTGGAGGCTTGTTAAGTGTCTGTAATATACATTTGTGCTTTTCTCTGTGGAGCGCTGCCTGGAAATGGCTTTCTCTATTTTATCCTCCACTCTAGAGGAGAAAAATAAACATGTTACTTTGGACACCGTGAGGACGAAGTCTTAATTTACTCTGTGTGTTCCTTATCTTAATTTACCTTTTAACCATCTCTGTAGTTGCTGGATCCATTGATCCGGTGTTGCTATAGAGAGTCAAAGTTAAGTTTAAGGCTTAAAAACACTGAAATCACCAGCAAAATGAAGACAAACAGAGGAAATTATGTCCTAAAGTTAGTTTGCTGACCAGCTGGTATCATCAGATAATTTCACTTTTTTTTTTTTTTACCATAAAGTGATTTGGTGGAGTTGAGTTGAGTCTTTGGTCAGTCCAAATAAAGTGTCTATATTTCTAACCTTTTGGCAGTCATGTTGACAGACAGGTAATCAATGATGTCTGAAGCTGTAAGCCACAGGCTGAATTCAGGCTTAATGGGAGAGCTAGTGGCTATCATTTGTTGTTACTTCACAAACAGCTTGACTACCAACACTCCCCAGTGACATGTAGAGCTTAAAGCCCGGTCAGGAATGTTGTTGATCCAAATTTTTGTAGCACAGTGTGACAGTGGTCAATACAAACACTCAGATGAGACTCAAATCAGACTCAAATGAGAGAAAGTCGCGCTAAAACACAACTAAAAAAGAAACAGACCCAAACCTCTTTATGTTATGTTGTAAACATTGTCATGACAGTTGACTCACTTGAAAGGTGTCACTTTCTCTAGCACACCAGTCGTCACTGGAGAGGTGTTTTCACACATCCTGACAAGAGAAATGTTATAATGAAGTAAATTATAGGTTAAACAAAACCAATAGGGAATTTAATGTGATTATTGGATGGCTCATTACTTTCTCCTTTCCACAAATTGATTTCCATTGTTAGAAACTCCATCCATGATGGGTGTGTTGTTCTGCAGTGGCATTTTCTTGAGCACAATTTCTTCGTGTTGATTGAAAGGATTGCTCAGCAAGCTGTCGTCTCTCGGGACAACACCCATCACATCCCAGTCCAGCAGGTCATCAGACGGTAGGGATGGAGGATTGTCAATCTTAGTGTGCAGAAAGGGTCGTTTTTGGAGTCTGAGATCTGAAAAGTCTGTTCGTTTTTGAGATGTTTTTACATGGGTATCGGTGACCCTCCGTGAGTCTGGGACTGGCTGTGAAGCAGCAAAGAGGATCCTGAACTCCCTGTCAAATGAGTCAACAACTGGTCCTGTTAGAACAGTGATGAGCTGCCGGTGCAGGTGGGCGTCTGTCCATGTGAGGCTGCAGAATACAACCACAGTTTGTTATGGCCGACTGTGTTAGACCAATCAACAGAAAATAGTTTTTTAAAAAAAGCTTTGCTTACCTGTAGCTTCCATGGATCACTGTCTCCAAATCCACCAGAAGAAACTTGTCTTTCATTTCCCCAACCACTATTCTTCCTGTTCTTGAACAAAAGGTTTTTCCTCCAAGAACTCTGACCTGCATGTTCTGTCACATCACACATTTCACTTTAAAACCAGTTTACTCTGTACTACAACCAGGCTGTATCACTTATCACAATGCAATGTGGCACAATTTTTGGATGGTTGCCACATTCTTTAAATGTGCCTTTGAGCGTTGCTGTGATTATAATAGTATTGTTGTGCTTCAGTACTGTTGCATTAAATACGGTACAGCAGCAGTTGCCAATTTTTAGAACAAGTTCAACAACATCAATGCGAATGAATTGTAAGGACACTCACTTCCTTTTTTTTTTTTGCCTTTTTTCAATCTCATTCTGGTGATAAGGCTAAAACTTCACAGTAACTCAGGGGTGTAACAGTTGGAGATGAAGTCAGTTAACTATCATCTTTGTACTAAACCTAACTACACGGTTTAGCAAACAGAAACAGATTCATTCCAGACAAACTAGATGGGTTTGTCTGTCATAGCTGCCATCTTTTGCTATTTTTGTGTTGCTGTTATGTGTAGGGACTTACATCATGGGGAAGCAACACGTCTTGAATCAGTAACAACACAAACAGAATTCACCCTGTAAGCTGTTAAGTTACTGCAGATGTGTTTGGTCTAGAAAATAATCCTGGTTTGTGTTAAAACCTTTTCCCATTAATTTAAACACAAACTTTTTCCATCTACATCTTTTCTGCCATTTTCGGTGAAGGTGACCCTTTTGTTCACATTATGTTTAAACTACACAGCTTTTTTCATCGCTTGAAAAAAAAAGCAAAGCGACAAAACTGAATGCAGTACAACCAGTTTATCAGACTCTATGTGCCACATTCCAACCATGCACGCCACAGTGTGTCATTTTAGAGGAACCTCTGTGTCAAGCTTTTAATGTCTGTCACCGTGTTCAAAAAGAACCCGGGTGCATAATGTGATGATGTGCATGAGTGACTGAAAATGCTTGTGTGTTCACGGTAGAGTATGGATGTGTTGACTCACCGGATGCCTGAGCCTGCTGAGAATGAAATTCTCCTGAACGGACCTCTGGTTTAGGATGATGTAGACAGGGACGCCCCGGGAGGCAGCATTGTGTAAATCGGCAATTACTGTATTGTCTGTCAGTCTGTCTGTCACAATGGCAATTACCTGCATGGTACACAAAAATCTCACTTAATCATGATTGATTACTCAAAAAAACGTGTCGAATAAAAGCCTATTTTTTCCCTCTCAGATGTGATTGTGTCTGTTTGCGTACTCGGTTGGCTTTTTGCAGGTGCCGTCTGATGATCTCTCGGATGGGAGGGTTCCCCTCAGCAGGAGGGCTTGTGTGAACTGTAGCATTGCCCCTCAGCATCCATGGGTTCTTTTCAGGCCAGCCCAGGTCCAAGTTCGGAGCTGGTAAATCTGAGTGGTAAGGGAAGTACGTGGAATGGAAGTCCTCCATCTGTGAGTTGCATTCTCCTCCATTGTCCTCCAGGTTTGAGTGATAGTTTTGAGCCCAGCTGTTTATCTGGCTGACCTCTTCAGAAGATAAGAAGCAGCTGTTGGAGGAGCTGTAAAAGGCTTCGGGTCCGGCCCTCAAGAGTATCTCCAATTCTTCACGTTCCGTCTCACTGTAGAGGAAGTCCGGGCAGGATTCTGTCACCTCCTGGAAAACTGCATCCTCATTCAGACTCACTTCTTGGGAATTTGACATGATAGCTGCCTCGTGTGTGTCAATCGCTATGCTTTCAAAGTTGCAACAGCTGGTTGAGCGCAGACAAGATCATCCCAGTCCAACTCTTGTCACCTTTCCATCTGATGATAGGTTTATTCATGCCTCTGGTGAGAAGCTGCATATCATGATTTTGCTGATGATTTCGTTCAGAAAAACACTTTCACACACTTTCAAAAAGTCATTGTAAACTCACCTCCTGCATGGTTTTGTATCGTGGCTCAGGTGTTACTGCCTGAGCTGTCGGGAGCTGACTGTCTTCACGTGTCCCCTCCCCTGTGTGTCATCTCACTCCTCTTAACCCTTCCACTCCTTCTTAGCGACATTGTTCTCAGATTCCACACATTCTGAGCAGCTGACAGATCTTTTTCGCTGCACAGACACAGTAATGACATGACTTTATCTCCCCTGACCTTCACACTGCAGCAATTAAATTAAACCACATGTTCTGCTTAAAGCGTCAAAATATATGCGCTGAACAATAACCATTTGTGTCTTTTATCTCACAGACTGCTGCTCATATCACAGTTGGACTGTGGACTGAACTGGTCTAGCTTGACAGGTAGGTTTGCAGGAAACACTGTATCTTCCTTCTCAACTGTAAATGCAATCACAGCAGTTTCTGTTTTATTTTTGCTGAAAATTTTTTAGAATTCGTTGCTCCGACTTCTATTACTATGACAGGATTTGTTTTTCAATGTTCATCGTCTCAAGGAAATAGTTCAAAGATCTTTCAAAGTAAACAGCGACTGATGAGTGATTAAGTGACGACAATGAAGCAATCTTTCGCAACCATATGTCAGAGGATTGCACCCGCTCTGATTCACTTAAGGCAAAACAAAAGCAGGGCTTAAACACATCAGCCCTTTAAGTGCAGGAATGCTGTTTAATAAAGCTCACACATGACATGTTGACAAAAATATGACTGTATTTCTTTTTAATAATCAGATACATACACAAAAAATAACCAAGGCCCTTTTAAATACAACAAATTATACACTAAGTACATATCCTTCATGTAACATATTGATATAGAAGTATGACTGTTGTAAAATAATGACGTTGTGTGACACAGTCCACCATGATGACAAGTGCCTGACATAATATGTAGACAAAGGCCCCATGAAGGAAAACAAAACCGAATCACCCAAAGAATCAGAAGACTCTCCGTCTTCCCCATTACTATTAGCTCTGTAATTTTCAGCTCATTGCTTCTTGCGCAGGTGGACGTACAGGACGCTGCTCACGAGGAGGAGGGGGACGCACAACCACGCCAGGATGAAACAATAGCCAAAGCGTCCTTTGCTCAGATCTCTGGAGTCACTTAAGATCTCCTTCCTGTGGAAGGTGAAGATGAGGCACGCAGCGAAGTCTGTGAAACCTGCAACAACCCCAAATATTTAGACCAAACCACTGTTCTTACAGGTGTTTGTGTTTTTTTATGTATGTTTTTTCATGTTTAGCTTTCATAAATGTACCCTATGTCTTCACAGTCCATTGGAGCCCATTCTGGACCATGGTCCATTTTAGATTGAATTAAAAAGTCTCTAGCTGTGGTCTAATGAATATACTGCAAGTGAAGTGTGTCAGGGCATCATGAAGCATTTGAAGCAAATGTGTCAATAAAATTGTGTAAATAAAACAGACAAACATCTATATGAAGCCTTCTTTAATATCTGTTATGGCCTCATATTTCCTCAAATAAAGGTGCAAGGTACAACTATAGGGAACTGAGGAAAAAGCTTTCAACAGCACCTGCAAAGACCTGACAGAGGCCTGTGAAGTAGAAGAGTCCTCCTCTGGACATGGTGAACAGCTGAGCCAGAAACACCAGGAAGGAGATGGAGGAGAAGACCACAGAGAGGACCATGAGGGCCTGGACAGACTGCAGCCAGTCTGACAGAACAGACTGTTAGTCACAGACAAGTGCAAAAAGACAAGCAAATCACACATGTGTCTGAGCAAGCTTGTGAAAAATACTGTGATGAGTTACCACTTTCACTGGTGGCAGCACACAACCAGGTTTTTGTGGCGTTATCATAGAAACAGTTTGTCCAGATGTCAGAGATCTCTGAATCTGCCCATATCCACCAGGACTGCAGGGAAAAGAAGGGAAGAAGCACAGAGGGGAACAAAACCACAGTGAGTGTGTTGATGTGCAGCATTATTCATTCAGAAGAGGAAGCAGAACAGCTTATCTCACCTTCTCTATGGTGGCAATGAGAAGCATGGCCAAAGTGACCGAATGCAGCAGAATGAGGGAAGCAAGCAGGAAGACCATGTTGAGGAAGAGCCTGGTAATTCTGTGACATTTAAAAAAAAAAAAAACAAAACAAAACAAATTAACCTTTGAATGAAATCAATCAATCAATAGAATAAAATCTATTGAAACTATTTTTGTTCACCACTAGCCAACACTTCCCCTTCCATCTACATGTCACTTAAAACAGAGGACTCTCTGTCTGCCTGTCGAGGAAACTCTGAGCTCTTTAATCATGCATCTCTGCTTCTGCACTGATAATCTTTGCCCATTGATCACAGCACAAGCAATGCAGACACAAAAAAGGGTGGGGTCTTGGGGGTATCTTCAGAGGCCAGTCCAGTCTCTAAGGAATACACTAAAACATCAGCACCCAGCAACCTCTGTAAACAAACTCTGTTGTGTCCATTTTTATGAGTCACAGATCTATTGTGACGACAAACGCAGAAAAAAAACGAGAAGTCCTGGCATGTTAGGTAAGATTTTTTTTAGTTTCAGTTCATTACAGCTGCTAATGAGTAAAAAATAGAAATGGTCCCAAAATGTGTGTTTAATGTGTGCTACAGTGTTTAATATATTGAAAAAATATAACTAGTTCAGCTCTGCTCATAGAGGGAGAATACTCTTATATTCAAACAGGCATGTGTGTGTGATTACAGCTTTTTTTTTCAGGCACAGACTGCACTAAACTAACAAAACCTGAGCTAATCACAAGCGTTTGATTGACATGCATGTCTTTAAACATTAGTTTCATTTGACTAAAGCTGCATGTGAACAAAAAAACAGCCATAATGTTAATGTAATGCAGATTCTTACCAGTTACCAGATCCTTAACTCTGCTGTGATCTTCAGATTTCTGTTCGTTTTGTTGCTGCTCTCTGATTTTTCCCCTCTTTTTCTTGCCTTGCAGATGTTTTAGCCGCAAAACTTGGAAAGACGGGTACAGAGGAGGAGGAAGAATGTGGAGTTAGATTTAGAAGGAGTTCTTAACACCCATTTCCTCCAAGCCTTCCCTGCCCTGCCCTCCCCCTCAAATCTGTGGTCTGAACCAAGTCAACTCTGAAAAAAAATGGCATTCCTCCAGACTAACAGAAACACACAGAACATACTCCCTAAAGCTGTGCCGCAATCATCCAGCACAAATAAATAATCACACAATTAAAACACATCAATCATAACATTGTGGGCTGGCTGTAGATTTTCATGCCAGTGATGCACATGTAGTGCTGCACATCCAACTGTGCAGCTTGGCATGAAAGGAGCTGCACTACTTCCTATGTGAGGGCATTGAAAGGCAGGAAATAAGGGCTGATTAGTGCCCAGTTCTGACGGTAAATGTCAGACCACCCAAGACAGAAAACACATTCTCCAGAGACAATATTCATTTGTACAGAAATCCTGCTCAAAAATTACTCTTGAGTAAGAGGAAGTTCCTTTTTTTAAGCAAAATTTCTGTGTAAGGCAATTTGTTCTAAATGGAGATATATGTGTAGACACTCAACAACTTGAGGGACTTAAGTAAGTTACTCAGCCTTAGATTACAAAACTAGTTCAATTTAAAAGTCAAAGTTTGCATATGAAGTGGATGCAGAGATTAAGGTTCTCCTCCGTTCAAACAGTGTATCTGGTTCTTCGGTCAGTCAGAACAACAGACCATATTGGTAAGGTAAAGTTTCTGTGGGTTCCTGCAGATGAAAGGATGGATGACTTTACAATGGATCAGTAATGCAGAGGCAAAACCAGGGACAATTATTATTATTATTATTTTAGTTACAAGAAGACATTCAGGAGCTTGTTGGGTTGGATCTTTGTGCACTAAATGTGTACTGCCATTTTAACTAGTGAAACAGTGAAAATGGCTGAACCTTGCGAGGACTGTCAGCAGTAATTCCATACTGTGTGGAATAAACTAAGAGCGTGAGGTATGCAGGGAAATACAATGAAAAGAATCGGGGACTTTCTGTAGACTTTGGTGGGTAAATGTGTTTTTGATAAGGAATGTTTAGTTGGTTGTAACTTTTCTCCACACCGGAAGGTGGCGCTAATGCAGCGTTCTGCCGGACACCGTAAAGCAAGAAGAAGTGACGCGACGCGAAAACAACAGCTGAGCGGTGGATGTTGTGCTTCACGCTGTGCTGGGAGGAGAAGCGGAGTCTGCTTCTGATTTTTTTGCTGAACAAAATAAAAGATAAATTGCGAATGTAAGACAAGATACGAAAGCTGTTTCCTTGCTGCAGGACAAATGGACCAAGCAGAGGTACCGACAACTTTTCATATATACAAACTTAAAAGCTACTAGTTAGCAAAACAAAACAAAACTTTTAACTGAAAACACGAGACTTGAAACGCAACATGCAAAATGAAACCTTCAAGGAGCACCTTAAATACAGATAAAGTGTTGTTTATCATTTAACATCCATCCAGTTTAACCAGTTTAACCAGTTATTTTGCATACAAGCAAAAAAAAAAAAAACAAAACAGACTCACAAATCAAAACAACTTTGATTATTACTGATCTGCAACTTTTTGTAAATAACAATAAACAGCAACAGGTGACAACATTGTGCCATTGTCTCCATTCTCCATCAGGAGCTGGAGCAGATTGCCACATGGTTCAGGGAGGAGGGACTCGCCTCTGACTCCACTCAGGAGGCTCAGCTCTGTGTGCTATGGCGTGCCCTCCAGCACACAAGAAGCCGTCTGTGCAGTGTGACAAGGGACCTGGAAATCCACCGCTCACAACACATAGCAGAGATGGCAGAGGTAAGTCACTGCAGCTGCAATGCTAAAGATTTTAGGGAGTTTACAAGGTCTTTCTTTGTAAAGTAACCAGGATTTCTTTGTGCCTGTGAGGTTCGTAAGTCCCTGGAGCAAATCCGGATCTTTACAGAACACAAAGACGTGTTGGCTCAAGAGATTCAAAATGAGAACGATCAGCTCCAGGAGCAGCTGCACCGCCTAGTGTCACTTCAAGGTTAGTCTTTTTTTTCTTTTTTTTTTTTTACTAGATATGGTACTTAACACCCATCATACACTCTCCTCTTTACATGCTCCTTCCTCTTCCTTCCTTATCATGACAGATGCTCAGATAAGTGAGGTGGCTAAGATGCTGTATCAGCAGGGTCTCACAGAGTTGATCCACAGCAGCCCCAGTGAACAGGTGGCTTACCTCCTGGTGGAGAGGGCTTCCCTGCTTGAGACGAGTGCTGATCCTGACAAGCTGAAAGCAGATGGAAAAGCAGCCAGCCTTCAGGGGACAGAAGAACAGACGATGAGCACCTGCACACGCCAGGTTAGAGAGACACATTTCCCTTTCTGTCATTAAATCCTATTTCTCTTTTGCACAGTATGGAAAGACTGGAGTTTGCATTTGTTTTCTATATATTACTCTTCTCAGCACGTGTCATAATAACGTGTTTTTTTTTTAGTGTTTTTGTTGTCTGTACTGTGTCAAAACCAGACCTTTTTGTGCATCTTAATCCGTGTGTTAAGTCATTATTGTCTTTATTGTGGTCATTGTGGTCACTTATTTCACTGTTACTTATTTCATTATTTATGTTATTTCAAAGTCTACCCACAAGGGGGCGACACGTCATGGGCAGAACCCTTGGAAGAAACTCTTTGGACTCCACAAGGCTTTACAGAGCAAACACACATTTATCCCTGTATGTATGTAACATTAGTGCATCCTAGTGAGTACTAACAAACACTAAAACTGCACTCAAACTGATCTTGACTTTTTGTTTAATGTATAAACTTATGGATCTTTTTTTGCATGTTATCTGTACAAAACATTTGTTCAGTAGCATCCCCATTAACTTCAGCCTGTTTTTCTATTGCAGTGTTATTAAGCTCTGTTACCAGCACATTCTAGGCAACTTTGCATGGCAGAAGAAATTCAAGACGCTACACCACCTCGATGCATCTTGAACCAGTGCACTTCTCAAGGTGTCCTGTCTGTTCCTGCATGTATCTGTAGCTCAGATTCTTGCCTCTGCTCAGTGTCTATCAGAGCATGTCAATCATTTAAAAGCTGCTCTTTTGTTTAGTTGTTGTGTATTTTTTGTAGGCTGAAGCCAGACATTCGGCTTGTCAGTCTGGTAGTTTGGAGAGGGAGTGTTCTCGTCTGGAACGGGACCTTGAAGAGGGCTCCCGCCGGCTGGCCATGGCACACAATGAGATCCGGCGCTTGACTGATGAGCTGGAGTCTGCTCATCTCACCCAGAGAGCTCATGGTGAGAGATATCAGTCAGCTATTATCAAAGAGCATGTCATTCTTAGCTTAACAGTTCTCAGTGTTTTATCTCTTTTTCCCTTTCCTGACAGTGAGAAAAGTCAAATCATACACTAATATTTAAACTGATCTAACATGAATGCTCTGTAGAAACAGGTTTATTCTAGCATGTGTATTTTTCAGAGCCCGAGCTGCAGTCAGCACAGCAGGAGGTGGAGCAGCTCAGACAGGAAGTAGAAAAACTGAAGAAATATGGTGAGAATTTTTGGTATGTTTATTCACAATTGGTTGTAATCAATGGGAATGTAAAAAAAAAAAAAAAAACAAGATCTTGGCTTATGTATGAAGAGTGATTGTAGTATCCATTATGCATACCCATTAAAAAAAACTCTCAATCATTACTTAAATGTGAATTATTCATCATGTGGTGAGGAAATGATCTGACTTTATTTGCAAAGAAATGGTGGAACTGCGAAAGGCCAAAGAGCTGAATGATCGTTTGGACTTGGAGATCAGAGCTTTGAGGAACAGGGTCCGCTGCCTGGATGCTGAGAAAAACTCTCTGCAACAAACGGTAAGACTCGTTAAAAAGAATCACCAGAGAACCTGAAAATATTAGTGAGTGAATAGAGATTTAAAATTTTTTTTCTATGTCCTCTCTTCTCCTTAAACACGTCTTTCTTGGTGCATATTGTGTATGCACTGTTCAGGCTAAAGGGGTCTCACACTTTAAGAGGAAATGTTCCGAGATTTTTTCATTTGATATAAAGGTTTTAAAAAAGACAATTTCTGTCTGCATATTCTATGTCAAAAACACAAGTAATCACAAGTAATCACACTTTGTGAGATAGATCTGTGTGATGAAAAGCACATTCACACTTGGGACTTTGCAATCTCTGTGGTTTTCTAGGCCTATTTTGTAACATTAATGTGTTACAAACACAACGCTGATGTGAGTGTCTGCTGTGTTTTTGTGTACAGGGGGTGCTATTTGTTGAAAAATCAGGTATGAAAACCAAAAAGCTTTTAGGAAAATGATGCACTGAACAAATAATAATAATAATACAGGTTTTATCATGCAGAGGTCTAAAGCAGATGTAAAGATAAGGGAAGAGAAAGGTCCAATAGTTTCCTTCAGTGTCTTTAATGCGGTTTACACATTAAATTATGAATTCAAAATGTCTTTGAAGAAATGTTTACTAGAGCAGCTACAGAAGCAGTTTATGACTCTCTGGATCACATGCGTTTTTATGTGTTTTTCTCAGGGTGGGCCTCTGCAGGAGAAGGTGGAACAGCAGCAGCAGCATCTCCGCTCTGCACAGCTACAGGCCAACAAGGCCAATGAGTTTGCCAAGGTAATCCACACCATAGAAATATCTTCTGAATATGTAATCCAACCAGCGTAGAGTCAAACTGCTCATGCAAAGCAGGTGTAAAATGACAGCCATAGTTTTCATGAAAGTCTCAGCCTAATTCCAGCACAAAGCACTGTGCGGGCTATATGTATTTAATATGACCTATGAATGTATGTGCAAGTTTGAACTGAAAATACCATTTTTGTACCATTCTTTGTATTGCTTGTTGAAGCTCGCTGTGGTTAGCTTTCTGTCAGCTCTCCGTGCCGACTTCCTCTGTTGCTTCTGCTTTGTTGGTGAAGGGCACCACATCCGGTTGACTGCATTTGAATGAGAGACAAAATCAGATAACAGAAATGAGGACGTTTTGTGTAAAGTGTTCCTTTTAATGTTGGACTAAATATAACTTGTGTACCTTTTTGTCCTTGTTTCTGTTGCCTTAACTTGTTTCGACAGGCTCAGACTGCAGAGTTGTTGCGGAGTCAGGACACCTCCAGAAACCTACAAGAGAAGCTTGAAGCACAGACAAGACGTCTCCTGGAAAAAGAGGACACTGTAAGACATTATAATACAAACACAGCAGATTACATGTCAAGTCAAGTCGTTACTGGAGTGACATTAAAGGCTATGACTTCTACATGTATATCATTAAGCCAGTAAATAAAAGAAAAATGGAGGTTTGACGTGTACTGTAGGTTTTGTGGGCTTCCAGTCTCAACAAGTCAACAAGATTCTTCATCATCATGCCCTTTCTAAAACTCAAACTAACACATTCTAAACTGCAAGATTAAATTATACAGGCTAAATAATGTTTGGTGACTTATTCTAGCCGAAGAACATTTTTTCAGCATCCAGTTTAGAAGTGAGGTTGCTTTCAAATTCTGATACCAAACATGAGCACACTGCTTGACGTTCTGATCCCCATATTGTTATCAAATAAAATGCAGTGTGATGGCAGACACTTGACTGATGTGTGTGTGTCATGTTGCCTCAGGTTAAATCTTTGCAGAAGGAGGTGGAGCAGCTGGAGTCCATCCTGAAGGAGCACCAGCAGCAGCTCGTCACTGTGCAGGTTCAGGCCATCGCAGCTAATGAGTTGGCTGAAGTAAGTTTCACCGTACAAGTCTTCCCGAAACTCTTTCCCTACTACACGGTCTTAAAGCTGCTCAACATGTGACAGATGTAATGAAGCTGTGTTCAAACCTTCTGTTTCCAGTCCAGGGCCACTGAGTTGATGGAGAGCGAGCAGAAATGCAAAGATTTACGAAACAAACTCAGTGTTCACATGAAGAGTCTTTTGGAGAAGGAATCTGAAGTGAGTAAATCAATATCTTAAAAAGATAAGTGCACCAATAGCTTTCACATTATACTGTGTTTACAGATACAGTCTCTCCGGCAGAAGCGGGATGAGTTTCATGACAACAGTTTACCTAAAAAGGAAAACATCCTTCAGCACAAAAAGTAGGATATTTTACACCCAGCATCACGTTTCTGTGCACGCCACCACCTGGGAAGTTGTTGTACTAAATGTTAAATATCTTCATTCGAAGGCTGTGGAAACAAACCAAAGCTGATTCACAGCGCTGTGAAATCACTCCGCTGGAAGCCTCCTCCATCACAGAGGACAAAGAGCTGCAGACACAGCTGACACACGAGGTCATTACATTTTAAAATGAACGTTTTAAAATGGGTCTCATCATACTTAACACTGAAACTGCATTCTTCCCGCTGCTGAACAGCGGGAGTGTCCTGATCATCAAGAAGGGATGACGAGCACCCAGGACGAGTGTGAGCTACTAAAGATGGAGATCTGTGAAACCCTTAAATGTCTGGACAAAGAGCGAAGGTAAGAGACATGGAAACAATGTTAAACCATTCAGCTGTTCGTCTTAGATAAGCAATATACAGTGTGTACAATAGCATCGAAAACAGCTGTGTATATCAAGAACTCTGTTTCCCTCTGCTTACAGTAAATTCCATGAGATGAAGGAAAAACACAAGGCAAAACTGTGTCGAGCCAAACAGAAACTTGATGATGAAAGCACATGGCGTGATGAGAAGATAAGAAATCTGGAGAGAGAGCTGTCCTTGTCTTCACACTCATTAGTAAAGGTGATCATTATAATCATGTATCTGCTCAGCATACTACGTTTAAGGACACAGTGCAGCTTACAGTCTGAGCCTTTAAATATAGAGACAGATTTTTGGGTGCATTTGGTGAATTTAATATGTTACCATGGTGACTTGGTGACCTCGGAGGCTGTGAAGTATGAAAAGGTTTTTTTAAAGGAGGTGATGCTGAAGCATTTCAAAGCATGATGCTTTGGTTTCTGTACTGATAAGGTTGACCTAACAGAGAGAACACAGTTTAAATGATGTGTACTTTTTTTTTCGTTTCCAGGAAAAGGAACTTGTTATGAGCATAACAATAGGAAATGAGAAGCTCCTTTCTGAGAAGAGACAGCTTCTACAGCAGCTGAACGAGGCCGAGCTCAATAAGAAAGACAGCAGTCTGACTGCGTCTTTGTCCAAATGCAGGTAAAGAAAATAGCAAAAATGAAAACAGTAGTTTCTCTAAGGACATGCTCAGGCAATGTTTGTTTTGATTTGAGGGTGGATTACTTGGAGATGGAAAACAAGAAACTAGGAAACAAAATATTCTACATGTCCAAGCAGCTGGCTGTCCTGGAACGCAGCCTGCAGAACATGCAGTCACTTCACTTTGCTGAGGTATTGGACCCATTCACAGATCTGTTGGTCTTAGTGAATATAATATGAGGGCCAGTATTGTTTTTAAAACGTATCCGTTCCTGTCATGTTCTTATTTGATTTCATTAGGAAGTAAACAAAATGACAAAAGCCCGGCAGGTTTCCACATCTGTCCCCCTGCAGAGTTCAAGGTAGGTGTGTGAGTCAAAATATAGTCTTTTAGTTAAAATAAAACATATAGTATATAGTGTTTTATTTAAAATAAAAAAAATGTTTCTGAACTTTGTGTCTTTAGTGTTCTGTCAGAGATTCAAAGCTTGTCGGACGGTACACACAGCGGTGCCACCAAGCAGACGGATGTGACCTCCTCTCCTCACTGTTTCATCTCCGCGTCTCTGAGCCGGTCAGCAGAGATGGGCTACTTGAATCTGACCTCCACACAGAGCAAAGTGAACCTCTGAGCTCCACACAGATCAGAAACTATTCAAAAACAAATGTCTGTGTCAGGAATCACAGGTCAGTGTGTTCGTGAATGTTACTTCAGCATTAAATGATAAAATTGTACTTTAATATTTTAACAATTCATTGAGCAAAGAAATGAAGGCAATACTGTGTATTAGCTACATGCTCAATTTTTTTGTATAATTTCTATAAAAGTGGGCTTGGTTGGAAGACCTGAATATATATTCAAACACGTGATTTTTAATGAAAATATCAGTGTTTCTGCAGTAACTTCCTTATTGTTGTTGTATTACTATGAGGGACA
>JAVQJX010015058.1:0-11734 GCA_036025115.1 Ambassis agassizii | reverse complement strand
TGGGTTCCGGTGTTCCGGCGTTTGTTTATCCTTCACTACGCTGTAATCAGCCTCTAGTAACAGCTAAGGCCTAACCTGTCAATCACCTCATGACGGGCGATGCGATGGGCGCAGCCAACAGCTGAGCTGCTCCACCAGGGTTCCGCCCACAGGAAATGACCATAAACGGCACATTTCTGAAGCTGCTAAAAAAGAGGGAGGTGAAGAGAAGCCGCTGCACTCAAACTGAGGGTCGATTTGTCCATACCATGGCGGAAATATTTCATTTAGATATTAATGAATGGTCTCAGATTGGGAATAAAGTGTATAATACGGGACCTTTAAACAAATAAGGTTTTGATCATGTAATTGATATTGTGCTCTGTATATCAGGAAAGTTTCCATTGATGACTTTGACATTGGTCGACCTCTGGGAAAGGGCAAATTTGGCAATGTCTACCTTGCAAGAGTGAAGAAACTCCAAGCCATTGTGGCGCTGAAGGTGTTATTCAAGTCACAGATGGAGAAGGAAGGTGTGGAGCATCAACTCAGGAGGGAGATAGAGATTCAGTCCCATCTAAAGTAAGCATCCTGGATTTCTGTGTCAACTCGTAAATGTTTTAATTGAACTCTATTTTCATTCTATGTTATAAGTATACGTTCTTTTTTAAATTATGTGTTTTATTACATTTGCTACTGTGTATCACAAAATAAGCAATGCCATTTAGATCAGTAAATGGCAACTGCATTTCATTGGTATAACTGACTTATAAGTTAAAATAGTCAGTACAATCAGCAACCAAACTCAAAGCATGCTGTTTTTCATGCAGGCACCCAAACATTCTGCGCTTCTATAATTATTTCCATGACCGCAAGAGGGTGTTTCTAGTACTTGAATACGCTCCACGTGGAGAAATGTACAAGGAGCTACAGAGATGTGGAAGATTTGATGATCAGCGCACTGCCACGGTAAGATTGTATTGTATTTATATTGTTCTGACCAATATAAATGTTGTGGTGTGAGAGTATTGGGATATGATGCTAACCTATTTAAATTTCAGTACATGGAGGAAATATCTGATGCTTTGATGTACTGCCATGAGAAGAAAGTGATTCATCGGGACATCAAGCCGGAGAATCTGCTTCTCGGCTACCGTGGAGAGCTGAAAATTGCAGATTTTGGTTGGTCAGTCCATGCACCTTCTCTTAGGTAAGGGAGCACAGTTTCTATGCACAAACACCTGTTTAATGCTGTATTCTCGTGAGCTGCTTGTTACTGTGTTTCTTGTGTTTGACCTCTCCAGACGTCGCACCATGTGTGGGACCCTAGACTACCTTCCTCCAGAGATGATTGAGGGCCACACCCACAGTGAGAAGGTGGATTTGTGGTGCATCGGAGTCCTCTGCTATGAGTGCTTAGTCGGCCATCCACCTTTTGAAACTGCCAGCCACACAGAAACGTACAAAAGAATTATGAAGGTTGGTGCACTTAGTTAATTATAAAAACATGTTCCGCATATGCAACGCAGGCAAATCAAGTTATAAATTGGGTTTTATTTCATTTTGTATGTGAATGGAAAATAATTGTCATCTTGCCTTTTGCAGGTGGATTTGAACTTCCCTAAACACGTATCAAGTGGCGCACGAGACCTTATTTCCAAGCTGCTTCGCCATAATCCCACTGATCGCCTTTCACTACAGAGTGTCATCGACCACCCGTGGGTGCGTGCCAACTCTCACCGTCTCTTACCTCCAACTTGCCCAACCAAGAAGTCTTGAACCCACAACCCTCCATATAGATCTTGCATAATATGTTCTCCACAAGAGACTCTGGCCCTGCATGTTTGGGTCTTACTGCCATTATTCTGGCACATTTTATGATGTGCTTTTATTGTGTTATCTTGACTGAAATGTTTTTAAAATGGATATAGCTCCGTTTTGGATTTTTTCTTCAGGCAGTGTTTATGCCAGCATACTACTGTATCACTTCATCAAGCTGATTATATATTCTGTGTTTAAGGTGAAATGTTTGGGGCTTGGGTTGGAATGTGTGTAACAATTTTCCCTAAGCTGTGCTTCAGTTTTCTAATAAATATGATGAAAGGATTTGTGGACATTCGATGAGTAATTGAAACATGCGAAAGATGTCACTTCCTTGTAAGACTCACTGGTTTGTACAAAGCGGTTGTTAACCTCCCATAGATTACTTCCAAGGTTGTTAAAGACATGATCAACTATGTAATGTTTATTTAAATGGACATTGTAATCAAAGCAATATAAGACGTCATATTATCTATATTTTACACTTTTTCGACTTCATGCTTTCACGGTAGCGTGGCCGAGCGGTCTAAGGCGCTGGATTAAGGCTCCAGTCTCTTCGGGGGCGTGGGTTCGAATCCCACCGCTGCCAAAAATATTTTTCCAGTTTGACGCGGTTCTGTTTCTTCTGCTTGTGGCTTCGGAAACTTGAAAGCCATATTATGCTTAAATGACACATCACATCAAATACCATACTATAAAGGTAACTGAAACCACCTTACATACTTCATGTATTATCTAATCTTCAGCTACATAAATATAATAATATACGTAATAAGCCCATAGTGAGTGTTTTCTTCAGTAAAATGAGTATATCTGAAAACGAGAATTGCATGGAGTAAAACTTTAGTAACGTGAAAAAAGAATATGCTGCCGCAAGGGGGCGCTACGAGTTGCCATCTGCTGAGCCTGCTCAGTAATAGTTTATGTCTACGTCAGTGGACAAAATAACCACATGCAGCTATTAAAATGAGCCTGAATGTATGTCTGTCGTGCTGTGTCATTTTATTATCATGGAGGTGGGGAGTTTTTATCAGCTTTTATCAGCTTTTATTTTGGTAGGGAAAAATCCCGGTTTTTAAGGCTGTTCCGGTTTAGTGAAAGATAATGACTTCCGGGTCAGACCTGCTTCGAACTTCACAAACCATAACACGGGACTGCTGCGTTCTCCTCGGATATTGCCTGATGTTCTGTGAAGGAAGTCACTTTTAATCATTTATTTTAAGATAACCATGGCTGGTTTACCTCCGGGAGACCCGCAGCTGGTCTCCATGATCGTTAACCATTTAAAAACACAGGGACTCTTCGACCAGTTCAGGAGGGACTGTCTGGCGGACGTTGACACAAAGGTAACGGCTCATAACGTTTCGCTAGCTTAGATTTCTGTGTTTTCCTCAAATAGCGAGCGATGTAACGCACATATTTAATTTAGGCAACTATCTACTCTACTTATTCTGCATTTTATTGTCTGTCATAGCAACATTTACATATTCTGTCTGCAGGATTGTGAGAAGTTAAAAGGTACCTTCACAACAAACGGGCTCAGTTTATTTGCATTTTAAAATCTAATACAGCAGGTGCAGCTATTTTAATTAATCTGGTGTTTATTGGTTTTAATGTATGTGTGTTGTATTTACCTGAGTTTTATCATCATGTTATACCCTTATATTTTAGGTGTCCTCAAAATGAATTATTTTTTTGTGTGTGTGCTTACATCAGTAAAACCTTTAAAGATTTAAAAAACATTTCTGAGGTAGTGGTGTGTATGTTTACAGTTTTTGTGCGTTGCTCTAATTCCTCCTCCAAAGGGGATTGTTAAATATCTGTCTGTCCATCTATCTAACTTGTTTAATGGAAAATGCTTTTTTTGCAGCCAGCTTACCTGAACCTGAAACAACGAGTGGACAACTTTGTCTCTAATCACCTCTCTAATCACACCTGGAGCCCTCATTTAAACAAAAACCAGCTGAGAAACAACATCAGGCAGCTTGTTCTGCAGTAAGTGGGCAAATATTACTATTTCCTGACTTTCTTCTCTTCATCTCCATTCATTCTTTTTATACCCAAGTGGATATATATAATTTATCTTAACTTACATCTTAGATCCGGGATGCTGGAGCAGGGAGTGGATAGAATTGTGGCCCAGGTGGTGGATCCCAAAATCAATCATCTGTTTAGGCCGCAGGTGGAGAGGGTGGTCCGTGAATTTCTTTCACCTGGTAGTTTCTCTGAGGAACCACCGGCCCCTCTGCCTCCAACAGAGAGCAAACCAGACTGCAGCATTCCTGAGCAGGGTACAACACATTTCACATGTTTACCTGCTGTGGCTGCTGTCAACTGTACTGTAGACGACAGCCTCCTTGAAAAATTGAAAACGGCTTTATTAATACGTTGTTCCTTTTTTGTATGACTGTAGCTTCATCTTCGACTCCCACCACCACAGCAGCAGCAGCCAAGGATGCCATGTCCATCTTAGACACCATAACTTCTCTCAACCAGGAGGCTATTATCAGAGCCAGCTCAGCAACCGAAAAGGGCCGGAAAAGCCAAGTTTCAGAGATACCCATGCAGCTGATTGAAGAGGGTGAGGAGGACATGAGTGTTGTGGAGGAAGGTGACAGTCACGATGACATCAAGCCATCTGAAGAGGCAGATGAAGCAAAACTGGCAGCAGAAGTCCAAGCATTAGAGGTCAAGACCGAGGACACCCAGGAGGAGATGGAACTGGACAAAGAAGGTGCAATAGAGGAGGTGAAAATGGAAGAGGAGGAGTCGGGAGATCTGGACCAGCCAGAGGAGGAGAAAGAAAAACCTGCAAGCAAAGTTACTGTAAAATCCTCAGAAGAGAAGCAGGACGACGAAGCTGTAAAATCTACAAGCCAGGCAAAGCAGAAAGCCAGAGAGCGGATAAAAGAGGGTGAGCTGATTAATCCAGTTTATAGACCAACACAGCCCACTTTATGTGCTTATAATCACTTGTGACTGTGAAGGAATTTATGTACGTTGTATTATCATCAGCAGAAAGTAAATAGATGCAGATGCTTCCTGTTGTTTTATGTGAATTCAAAATCCCAAACTTTGTGCCTTTGCCTCCAGAATACTCTTTAGAGGACTCTGACCTGGACGGGTTGAGTGACATCACAGTGAGCTCTGTCCACACTAGCGACCTGTCATCGTTTGAGGGAGAAAGTGACGACGAGGAGCTGCAGTCTGAGTCCTCTGAAGAAGGGGAGCTTCCACCAGATGGTCTCTTTGCACAGTTTCTTCTAGTCATGTTATCATCAGTGTAAACTGTAGATGTTGGATTTCAGTATTTTTTTTTGTATGTGTTTGATAGATGAAGACGATAAAGAAGAAAAGAAACACACCAGCGGAGACACAGGAGATGAAGACAAAGAGCGCAAACCTCGCCGCAAGGCCTATGTTCACAAACCCTTCCTCTATTCCCGTTACTATAGCGACTCAGACGACGAGATCACTGTGGAGGAACGCCGCAAATCTGCAGTGAGTTATTTATATTTCCTGTGCATCAGCAGAAATGTAATTTTGTTTGCTGCTTAAAGAATAGCTGTACATGAAATGTAAGTTATAATAATTATGTATATGTAATTAGTAAGTTAGCAAACTGTGTTTTCACAGGCGAAGGACAAAGAAGAAAGGCTGCTCAAGAGACAGCAGAATAGAGAGCGAATGGAAGAGAAGCGCAAACACAAAGCAACACAGGCAGAGGAACAAGGTTTTTCTCTTCTATGTTTTCTGTTGAGTTGCTGTTTGATGTGGGTGTTTCTTCTGCATTTGTTTTCACCTGCGTGCTACATGAGCATCAGTTGCATGTACAGAAACTTTGTTTTTCTCCTCTCTTCTCCTGTAAAGTAATGTCTTGTGCTCTTATTTGTTGACTTTTATCATCACTAATATCCTTCACAGAGCGCAAAAAAACAAAGAGTGGAGACTCTGGGGTAGGACGCCCTGGAGCCAAAGAGGCCCGCAAAGAAAGGAAAGTTCTGGAGAAAAAAATGGCTCTCAGCAGGAAGAGAAAACTAGACTCCAGGTGAGTCTTCAAACACTCAGAAATTTACACAGCAGCTTCTGATCAGTCAAATGTTTTGATATTTTGTGTGTTTTTCATTGTGTTAAATGCATCAACTTTCTTAGGAAAGAAGGTCAAGCAAGCAAGAAGAAAGGAGAGACAGGAGACATGCCTAAGAAAGCAGTATGTGAATGCCAGCATGTGTATTACTGTATAAATGATGTGTTTGTTATTGTGAGAAAACAAATGTTTTTTTTTTTTGTTTTTTTGTTTTTTTTTTAAATAGGACGTGAAATCTGCTTCAAAGCCCCCCCAACCTAAACTGATGAGAAATCTGTCAGAATCTGCATCTTCTGATGAGCGGCACAGAAGGACAAGTGGCAGCGTCTCAGAGGATTCTAGTGACACAAAGAAGATTTCCAATAAAGATCGCACACACTCCTTCATCTTGGAGCTTGAACAAGGATCCCAAGAGGCTCTTAAACAGCGTTCAGTCGGAAAGTTTGACCGTCTGTCCCGCAAAGAACTTCATTCAAAAGAACGCAAAGAGAAAGAGCGCAGCTTGTCTGATGAACGCCCCAAACTCAAACAGAAGCAGGAGAAGAAATTAGATCAGTCAGATGATTCTCAGCAAAAAGAAGGCGCTGCTCTTAAAGTATCCTCTGAACATAAAGGAGAGAAGAAGCTGAAAATCAAAAGTGAGAAGAAGATGGCAGCAAGTGCAAAAGAAGGAGGAAAGGTGTCTGAAGGTGTCCCTGAAGAAGGAGGTTCTAAAAATGTCAAAAAGGAGAAAGCTGTATCTGTGGAGACCGTCAAAGCAGAGAAGGACAAACATCGGGAAAAAGACAAAGATAAACTCAAAGAAAAGGAGAAGACCAAAGGAGAGAAAACCTCTGTTAAAAGTGATTTCAAGCAGCTGCTTCGTCCGGATTCTGCAGGTTCCTCTGAGGACCGCTCTGACATGGAGCCTGGGTCAGACAGCAGCAAGAAGAAAGACAAACACTCCAAGGAAGCCTTGAAAAGGTCCAAGAGTCACTCCGAGGACCGGTCAGGAGACAAACCCAAATCGAAAATGGACAGCAAAGAGAATGAAAAGGAAAAGGCTAAGGCGGATCCAGACAGTCAGAAAACAAACAAGTCGAGCTCTGAAAGTGACAAAGATCCCAAAAAGGTTAAACTAACAGAAAAAGGAAAAATGACAGAAAAATCTAAATCCAAAGAGGAGCCAAAGACTCCACTGCTATTAAAGACTGACAAGAAAGTTCAGAGTCCAGAAGTCAAAAGTGTTGGAGGGTCAACAATCGGCAAACCTGAAGCAGGAAAGGAAAAGAAGAAGGAAGGAAACATAAAAGAACAGCGGAAAGTCTCTGAAGATCCCTCACATGACAAATCTACAAAGAAAAAACTGGAGAAGAAAATTTCAGAAAAGAAGGATGATGGTGAGAAAAAATCACCCAAAGAAGACAAAGTGGAAAAACCTGAGAAGTCTCCAAGGCCTTCAGTTTCCTCTCACACAGAAGAGCCTCCAAAGAAACAAGCTCTGCCAGCAGACACAAGCACAGACTCCGACCCCGTCACCACCACCGTCACCACCTCGTTCTCAGACGACACCTGTGATGCTTTGAGCGACATCACCCCCGAGCCTCCTGAAGGCGAGGCGGAGTCACGGCTCGGCGAGATGCCTGTTGTCCCGGCTGAAGCCGACGCCCTGCTGACCCTGATGGACGTCTGTACTTCAGCAGAGGCCAGACTTCCACCTGACGGAGAGGATGTGACACCTGACATGGCGCTTCAGGATGCTGACATGAAGATGAAAGAGGCTGCTCTGACTCTGCTGTCCATGGACCCTGACAGCACAGTGTCCTCCAGCTTGATTTCTGAAGACACAAGAGAAGAACCAGTGATGGATGCACCCACCGCACCACCGATGGAGGAGGAGGAGGAGGAGCAGCTTCATCCCGTGGCAGCACAGACAGCAGCTGAAACAGAGCCACCAGCAGCTGCATCACCCCAAACTGCTGAGATTAATGACGAGGAGCCAAACATTGCAGGTTTGTGGCCAAAATGGCTAAATGTTTATTAACAGCTTGTCAGTACGGTTTAAGAAAATCTGAAGGCGTCGTCTCTTTACAGATGAATCAGAACTCGCACAGAGTGAAATGGACACATCGCAGGTGGAGCCCTCTCAGTCTGCTTCTCCACAGGTACATATACTTGTACAAATAAGGAAGTACTACCCCGATGTTGACATTATTCTGAAATCATGACTCTGTCTTTATCACAGGAGGATGACTCTCCCTCAAATAAATGTGAGGCTCCGTTAAATGAGGAAGAACCAACAAGTGTAGAAATCCCTACTGAAGTACGGACAGATGAGAAGGAGCCGGCTCCAGCTGACACAGAAGGTGTGTTCAAGTATTCTTCTTGTCTCATCATCTTTGAGCCATTGCTTTAATGTTTTGCTGTTTTTATTCCCAGCTGCTGACGCCATAGTGACTGAAACAGTAGATACAGGAAGAACACAGGAACGCACAATGGCTGATGACTCTGACACCACTGAGCAAATGTCAGAGCTCCACAGTGAACAAGGTGAGCAGAGCTGTAGTTACGTTATTGCTGAGATACAGGCAGTGATGTTGTTGACTGATTATCAAACTATTCATGTTATTTAGAGCAAACAGAGCCAGACGTCACAGAGGCAGAGGAGAATAAGGCCAAGATGGACACAGATCAGAGTACGTCTTTTCTCCTTACAGACGTGGCAGTGCAATCAGTTTAAATCTAAACATGCGTTTCCTTTTTTCACCACTAGGTGAAGCTGAAAGCAAGACTATGGAGAATGAGGAAAATGTTCCAACAGAGAAGAGTGAGAATCAGACTGTAAGCGTGCAGATTTAAAGTTTAGTTTAGTTTAGTTCTGTCTTTCCTGTTTACGTGCTTAACATCATCATTTCAATTTTTGTTTAGATGGAAATCAGTGAGAAAACTGAGGAGGCTGAACAAAGTAAACCAGAGTCCCAACTGGTCAAACAAATCAGTGAGTGTTCACATTTATTGTTTCTGCCCATTCCTCTATAGGCTCTGGAATGCATTATAAACTATATTTAAGGAACACAGTTTCGGTTTTTGATTGAACTTTGTGTCAGTTTACACACATTATTCTTGATAGAATACAGATTCTCAGTAATCGTCGGATTGTTTCAGGTAACGTCTCCAGCACAGACAGCCAGGATGATGAGAAGGGCACGGACCTGTCAGAAAAGGTAAACTATCAGCTGTTTGTAAACATACATACGTATGCAAAAACAAAATGTGTTGATGCATCTGACCCGCCTTGTGTGTGTTTGTTTTACAGGAAGAAAAAACAGAGGGACGAGGAAGACGGAAACGAAAACTGTCCAGTCAGAAAACTACAGCTGTGAAAGAATCTGGTACAGGAGCTAAAAATATTCACTTATTATCTGAAGACGTTTGCTTTGTATTACTGTATTTCTGAGCTGATTGACTTTTTTTGAACCCATCAGATGATGAGAAGGACAAAAATGAAACTAAAGAGCAGCTGCCTGCCGAGGTAGACAGACTTTTCATACTGCCTCTGTCACACAGGTTCTATATCAACATACATTTGAACTGACACTGAGACTTATCTGCAGGAAACTGAGCAGGAGAACGCTGCAGAGGTGAAAACAACTCGCAGAGGACGATCATCCAGAACCACAGAGGTGGCAGAGAAGGACCAGCCGAAAGAACCAGAGGAGACTCCGAGCCGCAGGGGGAGGCATTCAGGAGCGGCAGCCAAGGAGGCCACTTCGGGTGCGTTTTCAGTCCTTTTATTAATTCAGGTGTACACATTTAGCATTCAGTCACATTATAAGGAGCACTGTTTACTGTATTACAAGAGATTAGTTGCTCTTATTTTATTTTATTTTATTTTTTACTTCAGATAATCAGAAGAAAGATGATAAAATGGAGGACAGCACGACTGAAACGTCCACACTGAAACCAGAAGAGGTTTGTGGAAAACATTATATACTTAATCTAAATGTTTCAGTAGACAGCAGATTTTTGCTTTACAAAACTTATATCACTGAGGTGGTGAAAAAGACATATTTCATCAAACCAACAAACTTTTTCACATTTTTTTTTTTTTTTAGAGAGTTGAAGAGGAAAGTGAAACAAATAATGGCGGCCAACAGGGAACTGAGGTGGACCTGCTGTCATCTGCTCCAGAGGACACACGTGAGTTAGCTTTTAATTGATGTGTTGATTTATTTAAATAAGCGACAATATGAGTGTAAAATGTGATTGAACTGCTTGGAAATGTTGGGAAAAATGATTTATTTTACAGCAATATATGTGTGTGTTAAATAAGTGCTATTTTGCTGTTAACTACCAAAAATAGATGTTTGAGTGTTTATGAAAGATAGTTGGTTTAAAAGGGTTAAACAGATGATTGTATACATTTTGAAAGCCTCTATTTAAATTCCAGCTCAACCAGCAGTGAAGCGGAGGAGGTCAGAGGACACAGAGGAAACTGTGGAGGTATTCATGTAGATTTATTCAGATTATTTCTCATTATTTCTTCATTTCTGAATTCATTTTGCTTGAACTTGTCTTGGCTGTTTGTATCCTGCAGACTGAAGAGGAGGTGATGGACTTCAATGGAAAGGAACAGACTGAGCATCAGCCTGACAAAGACAGTGGTGAGAAAGCACACACACTGTTTATCATTAATGCACAACAATATGAGTGGTTAGTTTCCGGTGACTTTGTTCTTATGGCTCCTATATTCTTTTTTTCAGCTTCTGTGAGTCAGTCAGAGGATCACGAGGATAAAACGGAGCAGAGCTGCAGTGAGAAGAAGCCTGACGATGTATGCTGGCAATCGTTGTTTGTGAAATATATTTTAGTTTGTTTTGTGTTTGTGATTTTTACCATGGTGCCTTACTGTCTTATTTGAGTGTTCATAATCTTTCCAGGCTGAGGAGGAACAACAGCAAGAGGAGCAAGATTCAACTCCAAAGAGAGCTACTCGCAGAGGGCGACCCTCAAAGACGAGCACTCCGCACAATTCAGGTCAGAAAACTTTCAAATAAACCACCTTTCATCCCAGATACATGCAAGGCTCACCATCAAAGTCACCGTTTTATTATCTCCCTCACAGATAAAAAGGAGAAAAAAGCAGATGAGACAGAAGGTGGGCAGAATGATGAAGAGGAGGAGGAGGAGGAGGGTGACAAAGAGGGGGAGGGAAAAGGCACTGCAACCAGAGCTACCACGCGGTCTGCGTCGCGTCTGGAAGCTGAAAGGTAATTTAAGAGTGAGCACACAGCTGTGCACAGACGATGTAAACTGTATTTTTTTTCATTTCTAATTAATACCATTAAAATGTATTGTCAGGATGTGATCAGAATTCAAAAGATGAAACCTGCTGCGTGTTTGACACAGGAGGCCCCCAGAAGCCATCGTCACTGTCACATCCTGTTAAAATGGAAGAGATTCAGTACTGAAGCTGTTGTTTCATATTTGTTTTCACTGCTCCCTCAGAAACAAGCCAAGCAAACCATCCACCCGGGCAAGTCGACAGAACGGTAAAGAGGAGACCGCAGCTGGCACGCGGTGAGTTTGTCTCTTTGAGGTTCAGCACAACAAGCTTAACCCGACCAAAGCTGACTGCTGAAAGGGGACATTTTACCGACAGTTTTCCTGGAATTACAAGATGGTTTTTAAGTTATTAGCGTAAAAAAAAAAAAAGAATAATAAATATTTTGCATGGCCTTAAGCTGCATTAAAAATAAAAGCATATTAAAAAGCTGCTTTTCTGTAACTTCAGATTGTTTTAAAGTCAATTATTCATTATCACAGTTTATTATCTCATTGTGTCACACAGCTCTAAAATTCCCAAAA
>JAVQJX010014895.1:0-10548 GCA_036025115.1 Ambassis agassizii | reverse complement strand
CCCTGGTGTCTTGTATTCATCACAGTGTAATGGAGCCAGTAAATACTGAAAATGTGGCTACCACAGAGTCATTTGACCTGGGAAGGACTGCCAGTTGTACCCTTTCCCACTGAATACATGAGCCAGATGGCTTAATAAGTCATGCTGTAATACATCTTACCATTTACCTTAACACTTATCTGTAATGTTCAACATAATTACAAGCAGCAATTAGAACAATGAGATTTCTACAGTTTCCTGTTCATTAACAATCACATCCTCACTCTGCAGCCCGGGTATTTTTATAGACGCCTGGGGAAGACTTTTCTGCCACCAGGATTATAAATGCCAGAGTCTTCAGCCACAGATAGTGCACACACACACACACATGTATGTGTGTTGCCTGGAAATGATAGCTTGGGTGAAGATTTCTCATCTTCACTGTGTCCTTCACAGATTGCAAGCGTACCCCCGCACTGCTATACTCATTCCCTGATTCACAAGGCTGCTGGAAAATGTCTGAGCAGAAAATGAGCCCAGTGCTGGTGTGTGTCTGGACCACTGACAAAACTGCATTTGTACGTTGAAAATGTTGTGTTGCCGAGTGGATGCTAGAATAAGACCTGACATATGGGCTAATGCAGGCCAGAGTAAAATAAAGGGCAACGAGCTGTGACAGGTGTATCCCTCGTGGGCATAATCGTGTGTTTAATCTTGTTTAAAGTTATTTATAATTTTAGTGTGTGTGTTGTGTTGTTAATCTGCCATGCATATCAATGTGGTAATTACAGCTAGTGTTAATTTCAGAATGATGAATATGTTTAGGATAGGCAAAGAAAACAGGAGAAATAGTAACATTAATCATTTTATCTTTGGGGTGCAGCAGCTATTTCTGATGAGAAGATCCACAACAGCACTTATCTGGGCTAAAATGATAGAAGATTGACAGGAGTATAGTCTTCACTTGCAAGAGTGGCTAACAGCTAGCATCAAACCACCACTTTAACTGACAAATATGCACATTTGTTCTTTAGGTTGGACGGAGGTGACTAGCTGATCTGATGTGTTTATATAGTCAAGCAAAAAAAATCAGAAAAATCATTTTAACACACAAGATCGCTGATAAGGATACAACAGCATCTGAACATAAGGCTGCCTGTAATGGACTCACTGGGCAGGGTAAAGTCCATTTAACAGAGGATGTAGGCTAATATACAAAAAATAAGGATATGTCGCAACATCTTACCAGGAAGCTACAATGCTAAATTGAGATCCAGATGACAGAAACAAGGCCAGTCAAAGTCTGATTATTGGTTCTTAAAAACTTTCAAATGTGGGGCACAAAGAGCCACAGCGTAATAACAAAACGAGAGTAAAGATTCCTCCAAGGCCATCAAACACTGTCACACACTTGGACTATAATCTAATAAATCAGTAAGTGATGAAGGCCAGTGGTGTGCTAAAGGATTTTATACAGAGCCTGAGCTGCTTTTATCTGCACTCACGTGCTACACAGTGACATAGCCGACCCTTCATACATAATAGATGTGTTCGTGTCCATGGAGCTCGCAGATGCTGGAGGCTACTAGTTGTTGCAGGGCAGACACAATACGAGTGTTTAAACATGCGTCAGTGTTTTTTTTTCATACTAATCAGCGATGGTGTTGTTTATTATTTCTCATGCTAATGCAGCTTCCCGACGATGACATGGCGTCAAACAAAATGACAAACAAAATGATGGAAAAATGTCATATAAGAGTAGTTTTAATTGTGTCTCGCACCGTCAGTCATTCTGAATTTAGATAAATATGTGTCAGTTAAAAGAAAACAACAGCAGCAGAAAAACTATCTATAAACAATGCCTTCACAACATGAGCCTGTGTGAGCCGGCGAGAGCAGTTTATTAATATATCTGCTTATTGTTTCTAATGAAAGTGGATTATCCAACAAACTAGCATTAATAGCAGATGCATTTAGATTTAACTGCATTTTTTTTTTAATTCCAGCAATGATCAAAGACCGCGGATTGTGTGCAGCAATTAACAGTGCATTGTCTTCCTATTCCCCAAACAGTTAGTTATTTAGCAATTATCATACTCGCCATAATTTTGCTATAGTTTTGAAATGCAATTTACTTTATGAATACAAATGTCTCGTCCCTTTTTAATCCTGCTGTTGTGAGGAAAGGAAAAAAACTGTTAAATATTTATATACCCATTTTCTGGCTACGAGCAGATCTCGCTCGGCTGCACTAAAATGAAACTTGTTGTGACCCAGTTAGAAGAATGCCACATGACAAGGCCGCGTCCGCCCTCTATCCGTGAGACCAGCCAAGCAGAAACAGGCACATCTCGCATGATATTTTTGCACAAGCATCCTCATTGACAGTTTGTTAGCAGGACGCAGGGCAGCCAGGTCTGTGTCCTACTCCTTGGCTGATTAGGCGGGTGAAGGACAGAGCCCGGCTGCTCTCTGGCTCCTCGTCGCAGGAGGCAGAGAGCGGCCGTGCTTTGTTAATGTGCTGCCACTCCCCTGCAGGGTGAGCAGGCCTGGACAGGATGAGGTGACGCTCCCCTCTTTCCCACAGCTCAGCCAGCCTGACTTTGCTTGGCTGATGAACTGTGAAGGGACACAACTTCAAGGTTGTTTGTGCGTCTTCTTCTTCTTCTCTCTCTTTTTTTTGTTTAACCAGACAAGCCAGTCAGAGTGTGAATGTGAAACAATGTTCAGCTCTGCTGATGGCTCTCAACCTTCCTATCAGCTGGCTCGACTGCACCCGTAACACACTCCAGTGAACACCTGAAGGATCCCCCACCCCTCTGTCAGGGTGTAAAAGTCGCAGGCAGCGCAGCCAGCTGCTTGATTTTCAATACAAACAGCAGAACATAAACAACGTCACAAACCTGCTCAGACATGATTTACCGCTGCACATGTTAAAAATGAGTCAGCCCTGTGATTGCACATAACGCAGCACCCAAACTCCAGGAAGCGCGTTTCACAAATCAATCAACAAAAGCTTTCTGACTGTGATGTGCTTTTCTTCTCAGATTATAATTTAGATCACTTCTACAGGTCATTTCTATCTCAGCTAGAGAGCCTATCAGCACAGTTTATAGGTCTCAAATCACGCTGTAAAGCTTTCCGTTGGTAGTTTTGCAATAATTCCCCCCCAATCTCAGCTGAGAGGCGTTATGGTGGAGATTGTTAGTTTGTGCCGCCAGAAAGAGTACAGTAGCTCAAGATGTCCTTCATTCTGAAACAGAATCCAGCAGTGACTGTAAATGCTCAGACCTGTCCTGGTCTACAAAGGCCAGTATACAGTTTTGCAATGAGGCTGACAAAAAAAAAATTCCACAGTGGCAGAAGCTGTCAAAACCTCTACATGCCTATTATATACAGAAAATTGTGATAAATTCCCACAAGAGGAATTTCTTCATGTTAAGGCATGAACGACATATTTCTGTCCATATGCTCCACATTTGTTTTGGAACACAGGCATATGGAGAAATATGTCATCTGAAATGCTTTTTTTCTGGGGTTTGGATGAGGGGGGGCTCACACAGCTTTAAACATGCAGCATTCAGTGGTGAATGAGCAGAGAATGAGAAGGAAACCCGGGTGAAAGTCATGTGTGATACATCCCCTTCAACCTCCTAATGCAGACTTCTGTCAGGATTTGTTCCAGCTGGCTGAAGCCTAATTTATACTTTCCTCATCCGTGGTGTCTACATCAGTCTCACTAATGGGTATTTTTTTTATTATATTACATGAAAATCCATAGCTATAGTAGAGTTTCATACATGAATATGGCTCCACCACTGATCAGCGTTTGTCTTAGAATAGGACATAAAATGTGGGCACAGAGTGTTTCATATTGGGTTATATGTTGAGACCCACCTACATTTTCATAGGCACAACACACCTAGTAGTTATATCCATGACCATGGTTCACACCCGGTGTCTTATTACTGCAATCTGTCTCACAACAGCTCCTTCTTCTCTTTAACATCAGCTGAGACATTCATCACTCACCTATTATAAATAACAACTTTAAAAGAGAACCATTGAAACTTCAAAACTAAGAAGATGACAAATTATCTTTGATTGCAGGTTGTTAAAACACACCAGGAGCACAAACAGTAACATTATATCCACATGATTATGTTGCAACTTGTTTTACAGTCATCCCTCTGAGCTAACCATTAACCCTTCTCCAAATACGCCATGACAGGCCTCCACCGGTCCTTTACATCCAAACAAGAAGCTGGATTTCCTCAAAGTTTGTGATGATTTAGCCGAGTCAGCATGTGTAGCTGACAGACAGGGGATTACTAGCCTAGATGTGAGCTGTTTGTTGGTTTGACTACTTAAACCAATTACAGAATGAGGCACCATAAGAGAATTAAAAGTTTGATTAGCCGCAGGGTAGTTTAATTGGATTGGGTAACAGTGAGATGAATACTATGTGTGTGCGCACAAAATGCCATTTCTACCAAGTGTCTGATAACCATGAAGAGACACACCAATAACACACACACGCAGTATTTTACTGTACTAGGACAGTTAAGGAATGAACGCACAAGCACACATCAGAGCCTGAGATGCAGCGCCTTGCCTTCCCTTCCCTTCCCTTCCCTTCTCTTTTCATTTGAATTTTAAAAAAACATCACACTTTCCGCGACGCCTGGCCTCATAAAGCTCAGCTGCTGCTTGTTTTTTCTGCCTGTGGCTGGAAAACATGATTTTTTTTTCATTGATGTAAACATCCAATCACAGTTCAGACAGTAAGTGAACTGTATGTTTGTCAGCTGATAGTCAACTTGTGCACCACCTCCTAAAGGTTTAACTGAATCAGTACAAAACTAATAGAATAATATAACTTGAGGCAGAAAGAAACTGAGATATGTAGTTGAAGCATGCAAAAAAGGGATGCATTTATTTTTAAAGGCCAACCTTTGCTCAAAAGTGATAAAGGGAATAGTACATTAGATTTTCTTGCCTCTAATAAACATAAAATGGCCTCTTTTTATAGCAGCCACCTGATACACCTGCACAGGAACTGGATGAGCTAATCCACTTTGCAATCAGATTGAGCAACAAGGAAGTGTTGCACCTGGTACTTCCTGTTAACCCAGCTAGGTCAAAATGAAAATATACATTTTTTTGTACATTTGTGTACATTTGTCAAGGTGGTCACCTTAAAATATATGATTTTATTGTCAGAAAATGCCCATTCTTCTCAAAAAATTGTGATTCTTTCCTTTGACACACACACTCACACACACATGTACTGTATGTTGCAGAATAGCAACTTCCAGGTAGCAGAAATGATTCATTTGTATAGAATTTGTATTTGGTCTGAGAAAAAAAAGCACCTAGGTGATCTGAGAGACGTGCAGTGCAGCAGTTTCACTCTTTGTATGTCACTGAAAACAAATTCTAAATGTGCCATGAATAACATAAATCCGCAACATTCAGGGTTCATCCTGCGCAACAATTTGACACAGCTCTGGTAGCTGCAGTAATCAATCTGTTTGAAACTTTTGACCATATTTCCTCTTTATTAGAGCAACCACAAAAGTGAAAGCCCATCATTTTTGAAATATTTTCTTTTTTAGAAGACTTTAGACTATTATTGCTTTTTGTTTTTGAAGATCTAACAGAGAAGCCGCCTTTGACCTGAACGTCATCGAAAATAACATTTCAACCACAGCAGACTTTCAGTGCCTTCACACATTCACCGCACTTTATTCTGAAATTAGCAGAATATTTTACAACTTGTGATTCAGGAGAAAAAAAAAGTCATTTAGATAAAACAGGATTTAAGTTTTGGAAAATAAAGGTCTCGTCTTTTCAGAATTCATTAACCTGAAATAACCTTCTAAACCTGGAGCTGCTAATGAATAAAAACAACAGCCCAGACACATTTAAATTTCATCTGTGCCTAAAATATTCGATAAGTCAGAGCAAGAGTAAAATGGCATTTCAGCATTAAGGTGCACCTAAGGTGTGTGTGTGTGTGTGTGTGTGTGTGTGTTTGTGTCCTCTCCTTCAGATGACACTGTCCTTGACTGACCTTGCTGAGGCAATCGCCCTGAGATTTGGCCCCGGCATGTTTACACTGACTATATGGAGTCCGTGTGTGGAGTCATGTAACAGACTGCTGCTAGGGGCCAACAGCAGGAAAACCGACAGCACAGACGGACAAAAAAAAGAAGGGCCTTTTCTTTTGATTCTTTTCCATTCACGAACGAGAGTGGCCGTCCAGAATTATACAGTGCAGGGATGGCACGGTGAAGGAAGGTGGGGGAGTTTAATAAGTAAGGCAGGGAGAGACTCAAAAATAGAAAAACGGTGGGATGAGACGGAGATGAGCACTCTCATTCCTCAGAGAATCGTTTTATCAGATGACGCTTCTATTTGCTGAGTGTGTTTAGATTCCACACTCCTTGTGAATGTACAACACCCACACTGTAAACAATAAAGGAAGGAAAAGTGTGAGGGATCAGTGTTTACAAAGTCATTTCAAAGAGACTGCACTCAAAGTTTACCAAGAAAATAAGCTGTTTTTACACCATTAGGAAAGAAACTGCAATGCATTTTATATACAGAAGGCAGATATAGTAAATAACCAACAGGAAAAAAATAAGCACAAAAAAGCCTAATTTGTCAAAATACTGTCATCAGACAGCATTTTAAAGAAGGAACAACCTCATGACGTTCCACAGCTATAAATCCACCTTAAAGCCTCATCTACACAGCACATTTGTGCTATGTACTCTATTGTGCACTTTAGTCTGCATACAGACACAGTTCTGCCTTTTGGGGAACCTCTTTTGGCAATGTTGACATGCAGACGTGAGTTTGTGATGTCAGAATTTACACCATTTTTGTGCACTAGTGGGCGTGTCCAAGTTTTTACACATGGCTGCAGAATGCTGGCTGCTTTTTATTCACAGCTTCTGGTTGGTCAGAGTGGATTTTACATAGCCTAGCTTTGACTTTAACTCACTTATTCCTGGTATATACTTCTCCATCGCGTCAATATCCGACCCCCACAAATGCCCTGACATAGCTGAGAGCCATTCGAACTGCACCATCTCTCCGCTCCCACTGCTTCACCGCTAGAGTAGGAGCCAGTTTATTTCACTGAATGGCATTGTGAGCGTCTCCGTGACCAACAGGGACAGAGAGAGAGTATCTTGTTGTGTTTTCTGTGCGTTGTTGTTCCGATAGCGGAAGTAGCGTTGCTACAGCCACCAAGCCGACCAATCACAGAGCTCGACATCTCGATGGGTAGTTGGAATTTTTGGGAGGTTCACGTCAGGCCCGTACGTAGGGCCGGAAGTATAAATTATGCTTAAGATGCAGATATATTTTCTTTTTTTTTATTTGGACAGGATTGTTTTGAGAACAAAGGCAGAGGAGCTATGTTTTACAGCACGTGTATGTGTGGACAAGCTCTATAAAAGTGCATTTTAGGACAGTGAGGCAGCGCTCCCTGGGTACTTTCTTAAAAGCACCGAGAAACCATGTTCAGTGCTTCTGCGAGTCCTGACACCTAAAAGGTCAGTCAAGGGTGAATTTTTCATGAAGATCCTCACTGGCTCCTTTTTTCTGAGTCTGGAGGCATCACAGCACAATGTTAGAAACGCACACATGAGCCTGTAATTTATGATTTTTTGCACATTTAAAGAGATGAGGAGAATAAAAAAAGGGCAAATGAGAGAGAGAAAAAGAAGTAGGAGGACAGAGAGCAGTGAAACAGCTGGGATGCCAGATCAAATGTGAAAGCAGGAGGGAGAGGCTTGTTTTGCCCCTGCACGGCGATGGGGGAGAACCAAGCGTGTAGTGCATCAAATTTTCATATGAGCATCAGTGCACAGCTTAGAACTGCATTATGGAACCAAAGCAGCAGAAAATATCCTTGAGGAGCAGCTGAATAAAAATGTAGCGTATTTATAGACCATGATGAGAACACATTTGAATGATTTAATTAAGCTAATTAAAGGACAGTGCAGGACCATCAAGGAAAATATGTATTTATATCATAATGTGCATGCAATTATTCTGGAATGTGCCACATTAAATACCCACATTTCATTCATCTTTATTAACAATTAATGAGGGAAAAAAATGAATACAATCAGGTTTTTTTAGTGAGAATCTTGTATGTTGTTTCAGACTTCACTGTTGTGTAAACGTGCTGGGATATCTCCATGGAGTTTGCCAAAAAAGCTCATGCATACCATCATGTCAGAACTCGGAGTATTGTTTATTGTAAACAAGTCCTACAATCATAGCCGTGCATGTGTGGTCCAATTTTTGTTTAGACAAAGAAGTGCTCTATAACAGAGAAATATGAAATGAAAAAAAAAGTGTATTCCATTTTCACAACCGTTTTCTATGACTGTAATGGATTTTGCTTTTTTTCCCACACAGCTCACATCTAAATCCATTGAATCTGTTGTGACAGGGCTGTTACAGATAGCGCCACAGTACTCGCATGATATTAGGCATCTGGTGCAGGAAACAACAGAAGCTGTACCAAGTGTTTACAGCAACACCCTGCTAAGATTCAGCCCTTTTTTTCTTTTTTCTTTTTGTACAAATTAAGTGTGTCTCTCTTTGGAGCCAAATCTATTGTCGTCATGCTTTCTGTGGAAATGTGACTGCTTTTATTTACAAAATGTTGCAGTAACACAAAATCAGAGGCCTTTTCTAATGGTAGGGGGGAAAAAAGGAGGTGGAAGTGTCCCTGGTGTGAGGCGCAGACATAAAAAAAAAACATGTGACAAACTTCAACAAAGGAAACAAAAGCAGCGAGTTAACCTGAGAATTTTCTCAAAGTCTGTGCACAGTCATCAGCGAGGGAATAATGAGAGCTCTGCCTGACAAATGATGATGACTCTCTGTGTAATACTCAGGTCATGTTCGTCGGCACACCTGGTTTCCAGGCCTTGGCACCAGCTTCACAGATGCAGTTAGCAGATGTGCCATTGTAAAGAAACAGCTCTCTGTAATGTGGGTGTAAAAAGCATGAGTAAACAACCCTCAGGATTTCAATATTCACAAAGATAAAAAAAAAAAACAAGTTTAATTGTGAGCAAGCTGTTTAATAATTTTGGCCAATAAAAAACATGCGAACAAGCAAAAACAACAATGAAACGCGCCCACTCGTTTTTTATTGTTTTAGGTACGTGTGTCTCTTGGCTCAATAACTTAGAGAGAAGAGAGACTATGGTTCAAAGGAGGTCAATAAATACAATGAGAGCTTTTTGAGACACATAAAAAAGACAACAATTCTAAACTGAGGATCCATAAATTTGAGGTAGAAAATGTTAACTGTAAATGAGACAAGTGAGAGCGCTGAAACAGCAGCAGGCAGAAAAGGGCAGGTTGGTGTGATAAGGCTGTTTCATGGTCTGCAGTGTGAAATTGTGATATTTCAGAATGGGAAAGTAATGGTGTCAGAGACCATCCTGCTGCTTTCAAAAGCCACAGTGAAACAGTCGTTCAGCACAAAATTGGAAGCTGTGAGTGTTGTATTCAAATTCAGGTCAAATTTCTACTTTAATATCTAAAAGGAGGAGAAACTGCACCTTTCATATTAAAAAAAAAAAAGTCAGAAAAATAAAGTGTTTTTTTTTCTGAGGTGTGGACCCTTCAGCGCTGAAGGACATTCATTCAATGTGTTTTGTTACTAAATTAATGTTTCAAGTAAATATATCAGCAGAATCAGCAGGATCTAATAAAGCGAATAAATGTGTCCATGTGGCCTTTGGCTCTACATCAACACTTCTATTAACAGCGGGTAATTCATCCCTGGACTTCTCACTCACATATTAAGACATGTTTGATCACACCAATCAACCTGGCAGTAACGCACTACTGGAAATAAAACAGCTGAACAGTCCACAAACAAATGGATGCTCTCAAGGTCAGAAAATGTCAAGAGTTTTTTTTTTATTATTATTATCATCAGCATCAGCTGGAAGTGGTGTAAAGCTGTATCCACCTGGGAACACTGTCACAGTGTCAGTGACAGAGGGCTCATTGTTCACAGCAATGACCCACACTTCTATGGAAACAGCATAAACATGCCTCAAGACTCATACTGGTCTTTGATGCAAAATAGCATCCATATAAAGACACAAATCATAAATACAGTTTCACTTTTTTTTTTTTTACATTTTTACATCATCTTTTTAATGCAAAATGTGTTTTGGCATTTTGTTTTAAATTGAAACAAGTACAATGAAGTGTAAGATTATATTAAGTTAGGTATGGTGGAGATTTAGGATAACCCTGTAATACAACACATTTGTGGTCCTACAGTAAAGTCCAATTGTGCAAAGTTGACCAAATTAATCCCCAGCTTTCTCAGTGTATACAGTAAATAACACATTCAATGCACTTCTCCCAAAAACAAACAGTGCCCTAATGGCTGTATACGCTGTGCAAACACTCTTTAACAAAAGTACACACACACACACACACACACACACACACACACACACACAGACCTGTTACACACTCACACTTTGTCAGTCCTGCTCTGTGAACTCT
>JAVQJX010014884.1:0-12591 GCA_036025115.1 Ambassis agassizii | reverse complement strand
TTTTTTTTTTTTTTGGTCTAGTACACACAGTATGTGAGGAACATTAGTAAAGATTTGAAATCTTTCTTCAGTAAACTGTAGGCTGACTGCTGCAGAGTAACCAGCAAGTGTGCTGAAAGAAACTGTTTGATGTCTCTGGGTGCGCAGCCATCTTTGCTCTTTCATCGTTAGTAAATGAAACAGAGTTGTAAATGGCAGGGGTCCGAAGGGGGAAGAGAGGGGAGTCAGCGCTCAGTGTAATTTCCGATCCAATATAGCTTTGATGTGCTGAAGCCCCATTATTGTTACCTGCTGACAATGAAGCTGGTGTGTGAGTGTGTGATGACTAAGGGGCACTGAGCCCACAAAGAAAAGCATCTGCATGACTACATGGCTGCTCTGTCCTGTTTCTGTTGTCACTTTTCAACATCTTATTTAAGAGCCATTTAACATTTTTTCCAGCCCAAATAAAAAGAGTTGGCCTGTGAAATTATTTTTATTACCACGGATATATAATCAGCCTTTTGTATTTTTCTTTTTTCTTTCAGGGGAAAAAAGGTGACCCTGGCATCTCACCTGGACCTGCACCTAAAGGAGAGAAGGTATTACATCCCTCATTTACTCACACATTTCATTAGTCTGCATTCACATCCTGTTTGGAAAGATCCGAGCACATTTATGATTTGTTGCTATTTGTGCAACTCTTTCATTCTTGTGTTCCAGGGAGACACTGGGATTATTGGCCCGGTTGGACTATTTGGCCAAACAGGCCGACAGGTAAGACCAAATTATTCTTCAATGCCCATTTGATGCTGTCGAATTGTTGGCAGTGAATGAGTCATTGTCTCTGATTCTCCTTTTTTGTGCTGTGTTCACCATTTCTTCCATATGTTGACTGGAACCTGCACAGAGAGGCTTTAGTGTTGGCAGGAAGGATGTCATCGGAGATGGGGTGTGGTGGTGGTGTGTGTGTGTGTGGGGGGTGGGGATGATTTGGGTCGCGCACTAAAGACAAAATTACCACTGTCTTAGATGTTACTGAATTCACAATTTGAATGATTCATGAGTGCAATGGAAGACATGGTGGAACAGAGCTTCAGAGTGCAAGGGAAAGTTTGAGCTGTCTCTGTAAATGCATTCCTGTCTGCTTGTTTTTCAACATGCACATAAAACAGACACAAATATATAGCTGTGATTCTCAGCCCAGAATGTTCATAGCCTCAGGGGTACTTCAGCAATTACAGGTCACAAGAAATGACAGCGTATTCCACCTGAATACTGCTGCAAGAGTGTGCTTGCTAGTAAACTGGTTAGGTCAACAAGGTCAAGTGGTTTTTATTAAATGTTTGATGAGTGCAATTCGTCAAACAGAATCAGAGGTTTGGAAGCTATGCTAAAAACCAATGCTGTCCTTTTAATTCTGCTGCTATTTCTTCAGATTCTGATAATAATTTAACTCAATTTTTGAATTCTTTTCAAACCAAATAGAATAATTAGTTGAGTAATTACATAAAGAAAGCTTTTGTGCGTGCTCTCCTCTGAGATCCACATTGTTCTGTAACACAGTGTCAGCATCTACTTGGATGGCTATCTCAAGCTCCACATATGGCTTTTGTTAGGAGTGTGTGTGTGTGTTCATTTGTATGTCTCTCTCTTTCACACACACTGAGCTAGAATGGAAAAAAATGTAAAGCTGGTGGAAAACATTCACAGATTCATTTCACACTAAATGTTTTGAAGGCCTATCAGAGTCAGAGGTGACAGTTGATTGACCTCTCAGGTCAGGGTTAGCTTAAAGTTATGCCCGCACTCCCATCTGTCTATACTGAGATGAGCAGTGCCTCATTCATTCATTGTTTTCATAAATTCCTGGGGCACATTATTACTAATATCACAGTGATATCATAGCCAGTTGTCTTGGGTTGTTACTGCCATAGCAACCTCATCAAAACACACACACACTGACATCATCAGGTATTAGTCAATGAACCACAGACATGCTGACTGTGAAGGAAACTTGTTAAATTAACTGCAATGTGTTAACTTCCTCTGCACACACTTAACCCTTTTCACTGTGCACAAAAACAATGCACACTAACTCTGTTTTCCTGAGTATCCATCCTACATGCAGGCCTGTGACAGATGTCTGAGTCAGTCTCCTCAAGCAGGCTTTGTTCTGTTCCCTCCACAGTCCACTCAGGTGGAAAGTCCCCAGGCGTGTCTTGTCCCCGTGCAGGTCTCACCACTAAGACAGTGAGGTCCAGTGCAAAGTAAAAGAAATAATGACTTTTAATTTCACACATAGGCCACATTGAAACAGCCATGTGCTGTTTCTTCCTCTTCATACCTTTCAAGCTAACTCGCTCCGTCTCATTTGCTTGGATGTCTGTGGTTTAGGAAAACGGGACAACAGCAACTTTTCCTCTGTTCTCCGTGTTTTTTCCCCTCCACCTCTGTCTCTCTCTCACACACACATACACAAATACACAGGCCCTCTAAATCAACCTCAGTTTGACGTTTCGACTGGGAATTCTGGAATTGAAACTGCTGGTTTTCCATGGAAATTTTTTTTTTTTTTTTTTTTAATGGAGAAAGCAGCGGTGCTTTAAATGTGTGATAGCAGAGTGTGATTTTACACCGTCAGACAAGCCAAGCATGTTCCACTCTGTACAACATTTGTTCTACTGAGCAGAGTCTGAATGGCTTTTCAGTATGGCAGGCAGGGTCAGGGAGAGAGGACATACACAGGGCCAAACCTCAACTACAAGGCCTCATAACAAGCCACACGTCTCACCTTACTGCCTCCATCCTTCTGTCTCTCTTCTGCTGCTGTAGTTGGTCTGTCTCTTCTCACATATTGTCTCTTTTCCACATCTGTCTGTCCTTTTTATTGCAGTCTGATTCATTTCAATCAATTCAATTCTAATTTATATAATGAATATTTTATTGAATAGTTAAACATATGGAGAAATAATTTAGTGCACCTACATGTGCAAGCTAACTGGCCTAGTTTACAGTAGTGTTTTGTTCTCTTGGGATGTAGGCTGCACTGCTAATGTCACATGCATTTGCTCTCCACGCCAGAAGGGGGGGCTCATAGTTCCACTATGTAGCTTTAACGGATCACAGTTTTCTGGGAATGGGAATCTTTGCTTTGTGAGCTTCCTGGAATTTTAACACCATGTCTGGAAAAGTTATTTTGTACTATGTAACTGTAAAACATGCTGTAGGGCCTAAAAAGATACAGGTGCTGTTAGTTTCACAATTTTATGAGCAAAGAAATGATCCATTTGAAAATGATGTTATTAGGCCAGATGTTTATTCAGCTTTAAAGACTACAAGAGTCTTTATTGAGTCAAAATGGACTTAGTTAGAGTCAATGTGCAGCTAGACAGCAGGAAACTAATCCATAAACACTCGCATGGACTCAGTGGTTAGTGAGCGACATTGTGGAAATATATGTCTGCCTTGAGACACATTATGACGGGTCTCTGTTTATAAGAAGTCTGCATGTACATGTGCTTTTCACATATGTGTCATACAAACATATGTGAGGGTTTTAAGATGAGCAATGGTTTGATACTGCTGTACACTTTCCACTGTGCACACTGTGTGAAACTTACTGGATTCAGTTGATGTTTACTTTTAGTTTAGATTTTATACAGATGATTTTCCAAGCCACAGTTCTCCTAACAGGAGTATCCTCTGAATACAAAGTAGCAGGATACGTTTTTTTTCCCCTACAGGGCCAGACAGAGAATTAATCTTACTCCTTCTTTGCACAACCGTTTACTGTATGACATTAATCTGAAGCTCTCTGAGATCCAAACCAAACCCTCTCCGTTTAGCCTCTGCTCCCTATTCAAACTAACAAATCCACTTTCTCATCATCATTGTAATTATGGTAGAATTCAAATCAACCATCATTTTCTTTGCATGTTTCACAAGTAGTACAACAAATCATTGCTCTGCCTCCCAGTCCCAGTAGCTTAATCGTGATACTGCATGCAAGCAAACATGCTGTTAGAGTTGTGGTTGAGACAAGGATGAGATGAGAAGCCATCTTTTTTTCCACTGGGTAGATTTCAGTCAAATTGTCCTGATAGGTTTTTGCAGTTATTTGTTTCGTCTGGCCCCTTCCAGACATCCAGGCCAGTTGGTTTATGTTCTGCTGTACAATACATTCAGCATATGCATGGAGACAGACGATAACTCGAAGCAATCAACTGGCTCCATGCTGCAGAGTGATTTTTTTTTTTTTTTTGGAGAGCTCGAGGTAGAAAGATGAAAGCAAAGATTAATGAGGTGAATGGTATATTCCTGCTACCAGGGAGCTGTCCAGTGCAGGCAGACTGTGGAAGACACATTATTTGTGGTGTACAGTTGTTAACAGACATGAGGTCTGTGCTCATTTTGAACACCCACAAAGTTAAGTGTGTTGAGAGTAGCTGGTAAAAGGAATGACATGTCATCAGCAAACACAATGTGTCTTTTATTTTGTGTCTGCCAAAATGCGCTTAACGTTCCCTGGGGCGGTCCTCAGCTTAGTCGCATAGGGGGCGTGCTGCTTAAAGGGCGCTACTGGGGAGCTGTTGTGAATGAAACGCATTCTGGTGGGTTTATCTGATTGAACACACATGCTTGTTAAACAAGTGGCATTGTAAACACAGGCAAAGCGGTGGGAATGGCCATTCTCATTAGCAAGCTCATAATGATAAAAATCTGAGAATGTCCAGCTAAGGTTGAGAGGCTCAGGTGTGTGTGTGTGTGTGTGTGTGTGTGTGTGTGTGTGTGTGTGTGTGTGTGTGTGTGTGTGTGTGTGTGTGTGTGTGCGTGTGTGTGTGTGTGTGGCAAAAGGATCTCACTGCACAGCTTGGGAACATAAGCCTCTACACATGTTTGTACTATATGTAAGCCATGTAATAAGATGGTGTATAATTAGGTATCTTTGTGCGGAGGAGCACACATGCATCTCCAGGAAACATGTGCCAGGTCAAGAGGTGCATGGAGGCTGAAGGACAACATCAGCCAATGACACAAATACATCAACTAATTATTACAGGCCACCATCAAAATGCTGCAGGTTCCATGTGGAAATATTCAAATGGAGGCGCCCGGCGTCTGCAAACCCATCTGTCCCTGCTCTCTTCACATTACTGTGTACCAATAAGGCCTTCATAGAAATATGGAAAATACATACACTGCTTGTGTTGTGGCAGCGGCTTGTCAGCACCTGATGACCTCTCTGTTTATATATGAGCATTACTCATGTATTCTCACGTCAGCTCCGACCATCTCCTCCTAGTGGTGTTGTGACGGCATGCATCAGGTAATGTGTGGCAGCGAAGGCTCTGTTTATAACAACATTAGGCTCTAATAAAAGGGTATGTTCATTTTATTTTAGGTGTGATATTGCACAAAATGTCATTGTTTGCAGGGTTGCTCCATTAGAATGCTGATAATAGCATAGCTCATAGTGCTGTTGTGAAGCCACTGAGTGATCATGTAACATGATGGGAAGAGGGATGCTGCGTTCTCTTCTCCTGCTGCACACAGACGACAGCTAAAGGATGGTTTATAGGAACTCTGGGAGTCTTGGCTTGCTTCTCTGGAGCTGTGGTTTAGGAAAACGGGACAACGGGAGTCAGTTCCTTTCTTTGCCTGTCTGTTTTTACTTTATTTTTTCTCTCTCTCCCTCTTTTGCTGTCTCACTCTATCAAACTGTGGTCAGGGGAAGCATGTCTTCCCACCTTTGATTTTTGTTTTTCTCAGCTCATTGTTGGGGGTCTGTGCTGCAGGAGTCAGCAAATTCTGCAGAAAAGCACTATGTCAGGCTGTCTTTTAGTGTTGCAGTCTGCCTGCATGTTGTGGGAGGCGGGACCTGCTATCTGACTCAAACAGGAAGGCATTTATATCCTCAACATGCCATGATCCTGGCACAGCCTCCACAGCACCATTACTCTGTGAACAGAGCCAGTGGAAAGTCTGATCCTTTGACAGGAGGGCAGATTGATTCTTTGCATATGGCATTGAATTTTGCTGCTGTTAACATGCATAGTTGAATTTGCAGAAAATGCCGCTTGTCATTCAGCACACACCAAACAAGACCTTTGCCATGTGTTTGTTAGTGTTTTTCCTAAACTGTGAGCTTTGTCAGAGTTTGTTTTTTTCCTGTCATTGTTTTATACTTATGGTGTCTCTTTTTTGTCTCCACAGGGACAGAAAGGCTTCCCTGGTCCACCCGGACTCCCTGGAGAGCCTGTAAGTATCTCTAAACCTCTGTCCTCTCATGTTTCTTATATTCTTTTCATAACATCAACCTTACGTACAAGAAGCTCACATTTCTCACACTAAGAGGAGGTTTTATTATTTGATTCCAGTCTGAAGTGTTCCTTCAATCATCTCCTTCTCTACCTGCTGCACTTTCCATCACCTGCACCCTAAACTTCATTAGTGTCTTCATGATGTTTTTCTCATATGGGGCCCGCTTTAAATTGCTCATTCTCACCTCATTCTTTACAAGCTCTTCTACTCCAGTGTTGTTTAACCTCGCAGTCTGTGCGTATGCGTGCATGCACCAAGTATGCCTGCAGGGCAGCCAGATTAGATTAGCCTGTTATGAAGCACTGGTGAGGACAGACATCTGGCCAAAGCTCTGAGCTACAGCGATGCTCTCCAGGATATCAGAAAGTGATGCCAAATAGAGAGAGAAAATTGAGAGAGAAGGGGAATCAGGAACAGGCCAACTAGGCCAACAGTGACACTCACATGCTGCATCTCTCTTTGTCAGTGAGTGTTCAGGCTCTCTTACAGCATGTTAAGCTCTAGCATGTTGTTCTTAAAAACTGAGGGAATCACTTTTATTCACTGCTAAATGGGAGGAGACACAACTCTGACTGTTTAGTCCAGCACCGAGACTATTTTAAGTACGGAGCATCCAGCCTCGTGTCCAGAGCTATTTTCAGTTGGGCTGGGTCATACTACTGTTTGTATTAAGGAAAGACCTTAGTCATGAAAAGCAGAGTGGAACATTCTCCTCATTGTCACACAATTTTAAGTAAGTCACCGTCCTCAGGATGATGTCAGCAGCCACAGGGAGTTCCCACTTCATGACTCCTCTCGTACTGTTATGTCCTCCCACTCCATCCATCCTCAAACACCCCCTTATTTCCCACGGAGCTGCTGCCACTGCCGCTGCTGCTGCTGCTGCTGCTGCTGCTGCTGCTGCTGCTGCTGCTGCTGATGATGATGATGATGATGATGATGATGATGATGATGAGTGCACCCCTGGCCGTCAGTCACAGTCACCATAGCACCAGTCTGTACACACAATCAGCACAACTGTTTGGCACAGTGGACTTTTCAGGAAGACCAGCTGGTGTGATTCTTTGTTACTGTAATACAGCATGAGGCCCCTCCTCACCAGTCCAAACTTCACTTGGCCACATTCCCTTTCTGTTTTTTTAACTGACACCATTATGCACTATATTTATCCTAGAGAGGGGAATGGCAGGTAGTGCGCATGGCTGCATGTCCGGAGTGTGTCAAAAGATGTTATACATGAACACTTGTGCCTCTGTGCATGTGTGTTATGCTTTCTGACAGTCATACATTCACACACATGCAAAACAAACTCCTAATTAGTGTCCATGGTGTGTATACAGATCACATTGGAAAAGTGTGGAGTGAAAACTTTTAGCAGTAATGTGAGCAGGGCAGTAGATTCACACAAGTATGATTATTCAAGTTTTCAGCTCCTAACTCCAAAGATCATTATCTTACATAGAGAGGTATATAACATTTTATCATTAGGGAATAATTTAATGCATTTTCTATCTTTTTTTCAGATATTCAGTCACTCCCACCACTGCAGTGGGCCTGCAGTTTTATCTCAATACTGACATGAAACATAAACTGACAAAAATTCATTTTGTCTCATGATATACATTATAAATGTACTGCAATATAAATTCTACGCCAATATTAAAAGGACTGTGAAGGGTAAAAAGACCTTATTTGAGTCTGCAGAGGGGAGTCAGAAATGTCCTCATTGAATCACTTCTCATTACATTTTCACTGCATCTCTTTCCCTCTGCTTTGTCTGCTTCTGTGAAACCATGACACTACAACAGTGTGTTTGTTTGGCTATAATTTTGACCACTAATCCCACCTCTCTCTCCCCCCCCTCACCTTCTCCCTGTCTCTCTCTGTCTTCCTTGCAGGGAGAGCAAGGTCCAGTCGGAAGCCCAGGTGCCAAAGGTTATCCTGGCAGGCAGGTGCAGTAAATCCTCTGCTGTGACTGGTACAGTAGTCAGGGCCATAGTAAGGGCACAGGGCCAAGTGGAATTAGGTTATGCTGAGCAGATGACTTGGAGGAGAATATTTGGATGAATAGAGGAGTTGAAATATTGTAAAGCTACTCTGCAGCCTCATATTATATCTACACTATAGACATACGTTATTACAGTATACTGTTAAATAGATCTTATCTTGCCATGGTAAATTAATTCAGGTGTGCTCTAATGAAGGTGCCGAGCCATTAAAGTAAAGTTTCTTTCTTTGTTGTTCAGGGTTTACCTGGGCCTATAGGACCAGTGGGGCCTAAAGGTGTTCGGGTAAGGAGGCTCAACTTTAAGTCCCTTTAAGTGTTTTACTGTCTAAAATCTCCAACTCTGGTACTTTGTCTGGATCTTTGAAATTGTTGTTAGTTTTTACTTCATAATATTTGCAGAAAAATTGAAATTAAAACACACATAAAGTTGATTCATTAAAGACTGCATAATGTTATTATTCCCTGGTGTTGCATGAGAGCATGTATGGGACACAACTGCATGCATGCACGAAAGCATCCACCTCTGCACACATGAACACTTTCACACACATTACTATTAATAGTGTGCTAAACTTAGGAGCCTTTACTTGTAATGTAAACATTGTGTTAATGCGCACAGACACTTACTGAAAGACTGGTTGTTGATAAGGCTCTGCATACAAACACACACACCCTTTAGGTACACAAACAAAGAAACACACAAACTGATTTTTATGTCCAATAAAGGTTCTTTATCAGTTCCCCTTGGCTGCTCCAAAGCCTCCCCTGCCCCCACTGGCTGGAATTTCCTGTTTAAGCTCCGTATGAGGCCCTGCTGTCTTAAGGAGGCATTCTGGTCGCCTCTCACTCTCTCGCTGAGCCACCTTTCTGCATATTCTGCCCTCTCCTGTGCAGCGTATTTCTATATTGTATGGTCGCTCCACTCACGCTCGCCTGCATCTCTACTGTTCCTTCAGTGTTCAACTGTGGTGTTTGTGCTTGTTTTCCTCTGTGTGTGTGTCTCCACTGCACTGACAGCCCAGTGTGATGCCCTGGCTATCTTCAGAGATCCCTGGCGTGAGGGTATGTGCCCTTGGACTACATCGTGGAAGCCAGCACCATGCAGTCCATGGGCATATACACTTGCCTCATGGCTTGGTTCTTCATGGAAGCACATCATGTCCATGCTGGACCGTCGGCACCTGAAACACATAGAGCCAGAGTCGGAGTTGCTGCTGTTTTTTATGGCGTCCGAATACTCATGTTCATATTCCTCTTCTCTCCTCTCTCCTGCAGGGTTTCATTGGGATCCCGGGCCTTTTTGGCCTGCCTGGGCCTGATGGCGAAAGAGTGAGTACTTTTTATAAAACGTACAGTCGCCGTAATTGCAAAAAACTCATTGCCATCTGAGATGACAACAGTGGATCTCCTGCTATTTCATTCAGATGTCTTGTTGTTGTTATAATGTGAGAAACAGCCCACAGCTGCTGCATAAAGCTGTGTGGGAGTGTTGATGACTCATATGATAAAAGCCCTCTCTTAGAGCCTTTGAACTGCCTGAACTCATCAAGGCCTCCTCCTTCTGTACAGCCTTTAAAACATGGAGCGATTAGCCTACTTATGACGTGCTCGGGGGGGAGGTGGGGGGGGGGGTCACTGCAGAGCAGGCTGTAATCAGGACCCCTCCATCGCCAGTCAGCAAGATGTCTCATACCTTAGCAGCACATACAACAGACGGTGTCTGCCTCTGCACTCCCAGGAGAAGCTGGTGTTTATTTAACATAGTATATATGTGCAAGGTGGAAGTAGTCTGGAAAAATGTTAGATAGACTGCAGTCAGCTGCTCCTCACATCTGTTGAAGGAGATGAGAGAGCTTTGCTGTTGCACCGTTGTAATTGTGTGTTTAGGACTCAAATCCCTTGAGTCCTAAACGAGTGTTGTATTATGGTTTTGATATGGCTTTTACATAACGTCTGACTTTCCGTTTTTTTCTCTGTGTTTTTCTCTCTTTCCTTCAACCCTTTCCTTCCTCCTTTTCCACCTTCTCAGGGCATTCCCGGTGAACCAGGGAAGAGGGGCAAGATGGGTAGGCCGGTAAAGTTTTGTCTCAACATACTTTACAGATGATGAATTGTCTTTGACTGTGAACGATATGTTGTCAGTAACGGGTGAACAGCAAACAATATTCAAATCAAATAGTTAATTCTTCATGCTCACCACCCCATTCTAGTGATTATAAAACACTCACATTTTATTTATTTTGGGTCACATCGGCGGTGCAACACCTACACATGTGCAATTTTATATGGTCTGCATTTACGTCACTGTTTGAGTCAGCTCAGCGTTTCCATGGCTGTTGGAAGGGTTAAGTGAGCAGAGTACAGTGGAGTCCCACCAGCCGCATGTCGGGGTCTTGGATGCAACAAGAAAAAGGCTTTTGTTGGAGGAAAGGGCTTTTGGTCCCCCCCAGCATGGAGCCAAGCCATTTGGAGGAAGCCGTTGATTCTGTTGTGTGTGTCAGATAGTGTTCAAAGTCTGACAGAGTGTATGTGTAACCCCCGAAACATACTGCTGAGATCATACTGCAGCTGTTGCTTATTGGCTTTTCAGTAAATAAGGCATTTATAGGCCAAAACATCTGAACACACGCAAGCTAGTGTCCGCTTAGTGTGATGCTTTTTAGAAGTGAAGCCTTTTCTATAATTAGGCCATGAAGAAGCCATGGAAGCGAATTCAGCATTGTGTGTGTGTGACTGCTCATTCAAATGTGAATCTGAACTATATGATTTTTAAGACACATGGAAACGGTTAAGATTATTTTAACATGTTCAAATGGAAATGCTTCATTTTCTGTGGCCATGTGCCATTATTATTGTTCTGACAAAAGAGTAGCAGAGGACTGTGTGCTATAAGGAGTAACATTTTCATCTGATTTCTGTGCTCCTGCACGGAAAACGGAAACACAGGACACATAACAAGATAATCCCTGAGAGATCATCCCTCTCCTCCCTGATGGAGGAGAGCGAACAGAAGAATCACATGAACCTGAGCCAGACATTTTAATGGCCACTCTGTCGAGGAAACACACACACACACACAGACACACCATCCACTCTCTACCAAAGAGGGATGAGGGAATAGATATAAAACAGTGGAGAAAGTTTCCATAGTGTGCTGCCAACAGCTCTCTTTATGTCACTCTGTTTTTGGTGTGTGTTTGTTTGTCTGCTGGCTGTTGTCTTTGTGGCTGCACATCAGCCGAGTGTCTGCTGCTTGAAGTCCAAGCTGATGTACAGCTTTGTCTGAAATCATGGAAAAGCAGCAGAGATACACTCAAAGCTCACATGACTATCCTCAAAGGCTTTTAAAGTGCTTGGCAAAAAGCAGCGTTTCCCACATTTGTCCTTACTTTGTTCGGCAGCGCAGACAGCTGTGCGATTCATCTTTTGGGTCATCGTTATGCTTCATAGATCTCCGTTGCACTTGTGCTTCCCCCAGTGTGCACGATTTAGTAGCACAAAGCAGGTTCATGCTCAACATGAACTCAGGTTCTCATTCCGCTCCAGAGACATTTTTTTTTCACTCTGTACAGTAGCAGCAGTCACAGGTCAAAATGGACAAAGAGTTGCTTTTAGTCAGCAGATTATATTTTTAAGTTGGTGATTAAAATAAATATACATGCTGCATATCTGAACCATCTCCACTCTTACAGAAATAGCTGACATTTTCTAGAGGTAACAGTAATTAGCATTCAGGAACAATGCGCTGAGGCCAGAACCCAGCAGAACCCAGCTATTACCAGTGTTTCTGAACGCTCTCTGCTCTTTAGTGCGTTGGCCCTCGTGCTCCCTGCAAATGTGGTTTCTCTTCTGCTGCACCACCAACTGTTAGCATAGCTCAGATTAGCTTGCCATTTACTGCTAAATGGACAGAGTAATTACTTGGCTCGGGGTCCCTCTTGTTGCCTTTAGAAAGTGTACTCAGCCTAAGTAGAACAGTTGGCTTCATCCGCACCCTACAGCTGATAGATTTAATGTCTCTAATGGGGCCATTATGCTCTTATTTTGTACATATTTTAACTGACTTTATGTCTAACATCATATTTGACTCAGTGAAATTGTTGTGCTATTACAGTAGTAGCAGTCAGCGGTATTTGTGAAAATGCGCTCTGTAAATTTAACTCAGTAGTTAAACATAATGATTTTACTCTACAGAAGGACTGAACACACCAACAAGATAGTGTTGTTGTTTTTTTAAATTGCAGCAATATGTGTACAACAACTTGCGATTAAAAGCATCA
>JAVQJX010014840.1:0-10623 GCA_036025115.1 Ambassis agassizii | reverse complement strand
TTTTCAGTTTATTTTTTCATTTAAAGAAGTGAATAAAAAAAGAATCTAAAGTTTGACGCAGAGCCACTAACGTATTAAGAAGTATTACTGATGTTTGATTCTCAACAGGCTTTTTCAGTATGTACTCAAGTAGCCTGAATCCACCTGAGCTAATGGAAAAAAGTGAAGAATTCTTTCCTCAGCTCCAAATGAAAACGTTCCAAATTTATTTGCTGATGGAATTTTTGTTTTACTAAATAAGTGTTTTATTTTTGTGAAGTGCTTGTAAAGCGGTTTTGGGATTCATAAATAAAATGAATGTCAGTTAACTTGACTGAATTTGACATGTCATAGCAACAGAAAAAAAAACTACTGGCTCTGAAAAAAAGTAGAAATTATTTTCAAATGTAGGAAGAGAAAAGTGAAAAGTTCCCTTGCATGGCAGAGAAAACCCAGCTTCCTTAAGTACATAATTTGTGCAAAACAACGTATTTACTGCCTGGCTGTGTTGGCGTGCGGATGGTGATAAAGTGGGTGGTAAATTGGTGGGGTTACTGAGACATGACGAGTGGCAGCAATGGCTGATTCAACCTTTCCTTCCCATTTCCACAGGTCAGAGAAACAGGCGAAGCTCTGTGTGAGCCTGCAGCACCAATCCAAGTCTGTTATGGCGCAAGCTGCAGCTTGGTCTAATGACACTGATCGTTTAATGATCTGTGGCATGTCACCACTGAAGGAGAGAGAGAGCGAGAGTGCCACACGGCTCACTGACTGACAGCAAATAAAGTCTAACACTGTCAAGATGTGGAAATAGGCATCCAGGCCTGGAAGGCAGTGCTGATTTTAATGTTGTAAAAGCAAAGGAGGGGTACAGTAAGAGGGGCTATTCACTGGTGGTTACTCAACAACTATTTTTTAATTCTTGCACACACTTCATTGAAAGTAAATGTAGCCTTTGTGTGACATGTAAACAATGATAATCTTACGCAGAAACACAGACCACCCGGTCCATTTTGACTGATGGCCCTGTGCACATTAAGCATCAATCCACTCTGATGAAACACTGAGAGGTGAGAGAGCACAGGCTTCGTTTCTGACCGTGTCCAGGTGAGTGCGCTGATGCTTGGCTCGGTCACTGGAGTTGCTGAAAGCTTTCTGGCAGCCGGGGTGCTGGCACAGGTACGGCTTCTCTCCTGTGTGGCTCCTCAGGTGGATCTTCAGGTTCTCCAGACGAGAAAAGGCTTTGTTACAGCCCTCAAACTGTAGAGGAGGGAAAACACACACACAGAGATTAGTACAACACAAAGAGAGAGCAATGCTCATGCAGGTGCGCACAGGACCACACATGGAAAATAAACACAAAACCAGCATATGCGCACACAGAAAAGAAATCCCTCACTTTAAAGATGGTGAGTTTTGGTATGATGCGGGTTCTGTATGCGTGTGTGACTCATAAGCTGTCCCACTCTTTCCCTCACTCACACAGATGGAGCTCACTCTCCACCGCACTCGTTATTGAAAAGAAAGAAATGAAATGCTTAAGAACATGGGTGGTATAATTGTGAGCATTTTTCCATGGCTCTTGAATTACGCTGCCAATCCGAGAACCCTTGTTGAAACCACATCTACTTGAAGAGCAGCAGGCCTGCATGACAGTGCACCTGCCTCACGGCTGCCACCTATAAATTGCGGGGGGAAACTGGAGTGTGCCATACAGCGGCGGTTAATGGGCTGTAATGCATAGCATGAGTTAAGTGCTCTGGCTGTGTGTATAGTGCATTAGACTGACAAGTGACAGTGACTGTAAACAAGCTCATATCCGACCCTGCTTGGCTCATTTGATCCCAACCACTCAGCCAATGAACACCACAGATTTGTTAACATGTGAAAGATTCATGAGGCTTCTCGCATGTCCTTAAGCAGAGAACACAGCTGATTGGTGGACAAGGCAGCCGCTGTTAAGACCTCCAACAGGGACTGCGACGTAAAGAGAATACACATACCACTAACGGCGCTCTTACTTTCCTCTACTCGAGTCAATATGAAGAGCAGGAGAAGATCTCAGGGCTCTTCTTCGTCTATAAAGGGTGCTTGAGACGTTTAAAACACTGATTAAAAAATGGGCAGCATTCACTCACTTGCCCTAAACATGGCCTAAAGTTTCACCTTAAATGTCAGCATCTTCTGAGATAACAGCTTCTCCACTGCTAAATCTTACTCAGAACTAACTTTGGGAAGGGGCTAGGTTGATCTCACCACACATGCTTCATCTACAACCTGTTGCTGAAACGATACAGTCTCTACTGTCCATTGTCCCCTGACCTTTAGTGAAGCCTGCTGACAGCAGGTCGGGTTACGGCTAAGGAGAGAGTGACACCATTCTTCTAATGGGCCTTCAGCTGCGTCCTAGGCTCAATACTCATCCCTGGTCTCCTTCATTCACTCACACAGCACAGGCAGAGCCCTTCTATTCACTGGGGCTCCATTTAATACAGGCGAAACCTAAGCCCATCATGGTAGAGCCGTTTTGGGTGACCACGCTGATCTGCGGGTTTGTGCATGTGCCTTTGCGCTCTCTGTCTTAATCTGACCAATTATGGCTACACAGCGCATGGCTCCTCATGAAGTTTGTAAGACCTGTGAGGGGAAACAAAAGCTTCCTTTCACTGTGATCAGAGAGATGCATTTCCTCCCTAAGGTTGCAAACTAAAAGTTTCTACTGAACTTATGAAGGCAACAAAAGGATATGGACTGATCTGTCTACTAAAGAGAGGCAACTGTGTGTCCAAGTACAGCTGGAAAGTCACTCTCACACATAAACGGCTGAATAGGATCACAAACTTGTTCCAAAATGACATATACGGTCGTTTCACTGAGGTAATAAAGGCTTTTTAAAGACAGGAAAGAACTCCAGATTTTCACTCAGACAGAAATATTCTTCCAGTTAGGTTAAAGGACTAAAACTACCTGGTTATGTTTAGGACGTGATCATGGTTTGGACCCATTCAAAGACATACTCCTGGCAAATATGTACTGTAAAAGGTGATCTCAACTTAATAAAAATGTCTGACTGCTCCACTAGACAGTAAGACAAACGTATGGTAAGGAGGCCTGAAGAAAAATATCACTCAGGTTAAATATTACACAGACACATGCTGTCAGCGTACAACCATGGAAAATGTCTTCACATCGCACAATACTGTACAGCGGAAACATATTATTCTAAAGTCATGCCAATCAAATGTTTTGGATGGAAACAGGGGAGGCGGCGATGGTGGGAAAGTTTAATAAAAATCACAGAGCAGAGGACCATCCACACTGCCATACCAGTCATGACAGACACGGTCCATGCAGACTGCTGAAATACGGCGCCGAGCATTTGAGTTTGGAAAACAAACACGCCTATTATTGACGTGCCAAACGTGTGTATTTATGTGTCAGGGAATAATCACTCTTTCATTGCTTTCTTTTCCGAACTACAAATTTGAGGCTAAATTATAGTTAGAGGTCCATGGAGGAAAGCGTGTTAATCGTGTAGAGCATATTATTACTCTGGGAGCGGGTCTTGCAGTTGAGACGGACTGAGTATGAGGTTTTCCTGCCTGCTGAAAAACCTATAGGCACAACCACCTCTAGGCATGGACGTTACCCAGAAAACTTGCATGAAAAATTTTATGCTAAAGTAAGAAGTTTAAGTGTGGCCAATCTGCTGGTTTAAATGACTTCTTTGAGTGAGTTCAGAGACTGTCAGCTTCATTTTGGATATCTGAGGCATACCTTTCTTTTGACGTGGAACGCTCCACTACTGCACAGGAAGACTGGAGGCACTGACTTTAAACTTAAACATTTGAGAAAACAATCTGAATTCTAACTTTAATCTTAGAAGCATTTAAAGTCAAAATTCGTACATTTTTTTGTCCCCGACACTCCATACACACATGCTCTTATTTTGGTAAATTTACACATGACAATTATATATCTCACGGTGTGTGTTTTCATTGCTGTTAGACTGACCAGAGTTAAAATAAGACCAAAAATAATATATGGACACTCAGAGTCAGTATGGTCCTGCATCATCAAGAAGCTGACTTCATTTGAGAAAGTACACACAGGATAAAGTGGTATAAACAGAGATTTATGGTGGTCGAGGCTTCTGAGACGGGATTGATTTTAACTTTGATATTACCTATGAAAACATTTTAGAGGGTACTAATCACATTAATTGCTTTAAACGTGTTTAGTTTTCCTCTCAGTTTAGGGTAAACCAGCATGAAGGGATCAGCACTGGCAGTGCTGTTTGACACCATCTCACTCGTGAGTGGGGGGCTCAGTAGCTCGGTAAACATTGGGGATGACAGCAGGGTCCTGACATGGCTGAAGGGGGCGAGAGTTGGTTGAAAGGGTGGACAGGCAGCTGATCACAACAGACAGCTTATGGACCCAGCATGCAGGCGAGTGGTGGTGCGTCGCGCTTGAGGCCTTCATGGGAAATGATTCTTGACTGGCAGGCAGAAGGCCAAACAGAGTCAGTGCTAAAAGGCAGCAGTGTACCACTCTCCTCACATGCAGCGGCTCATTAGCAACCTGCAGGAGCAGCGTATGATGGGAACAAACCAGCCGTTATGGAGGGGTGTTGGAGGAAATATGGCTTTTGACATGCAAAGACAAAGTGTGATTAAAAGCCTTAGAAAAGAGATGCAGGAAAAAGAGAGAATCAGAAGTTGATCTCTCATTGTAGCCAATATTCTCATCATCTACAGGAGTCATTTTTCTTATCCTCCAAGAATAATCTCTGAGATTTTCTCTACTTTTCTGGGGTCGTCGCAGATGTAAGGAAATGCTTTGATATCTCCTTCGACCACAATATATCTCTGTAGCCATGAGCAGTAATTGTACATCAGCCCTCTGACTAACGATGGGGAGATTGTATTCAACTGGTTTGCCTGCTAACTAGCATGAAATTCAACATTACTCATGTTCAGAGGCCCCCCCCCCCCATTAAATCTCATAGCAACCGCCTGTTTTTTTCTGTGATTACTCCTACCTAGTTTTCTTTACTGCTGAGCCTGACAGACAGAATGAAGGGCAAAGAGCCTTTCTAGCAAAATGAAAACACTGCCAAATAAAACATGTTATAAAGTGCTAGTGCTCAAAAGCAGGTTGTATAACACTGTAACTATGTTTAAAAAAAAAAAAAAAAGAGGGCTGGTTTATCACAAGGTGTCTTTCTCTGCTCTAACCAACGAGGAAAACCACCAACACTTCAGGATCTGTTCGGAGGGGAGGCTGTGGAGCAGAGTGCCCCGGCTGCGGATGAGAGAACATGTGCATTTAATCTGGCTGCTTTCAAATGCCCTGTGGCAACCACAGCAAAGAGCAGAAAAACGTAAATGGATGAAATTATATCCATATGATTCAACGAGACAGCTAAGGAGAGGCAGGTTTCTCATGCGCTTCGTCAGGATACCAAATTAAACACAGCTTGGCTAAAACATTCGCATTACATAGTTTACACATATCATTTCCACTGTGAATCGGGACCCTTTTAGCAGCCAGCTTCATCTGCTGTGAATAGGGTTTTAATTAGAATCAAAGATAGCGGCGGACTTTGTTTCTGTTTGTCAAAGACAGAAATTAATTGACACTTGCTTTGCATTTCCCTGAAGCATCTTTTCTGCTCGTCTCTTTTGCTTAGCCTAATTTTTTAGGAAGTTTTGATTTATGAATGGTGAGATATGAGTATACACACACACACACACACACACACACACACACACACACACACACTCTGTACACTGCACAGGACAAACCAGTATTTACACTCGTGTTTATAGATCCTCCATCTTTAAATCTCTTTCTTTAATCGTCCACAGCTCGTCACAGCGGCTGAAGCCCCGCCCACATGTGCTGACGAGCCAATCAGCAGCTGCTGTTCTTGAACTCTCCGTTCTCAGTGATGGACAGTTTGGTGGGGTTGCTGGGCGACAGGCCGTTGCGGAGGTTCGCCGCGCTGTAGCGCTCCTTCACCTGCGTCAGCGCCGCCATCAGCCGCGAGTTCGCCACGTCCAGGGACCCGATCCGCTTCTCCTGATTGGATAGAAACAGAAAGGAGGGCGGGACAGGAAGTCAGACTCTGAGCGGTGCTGGAAGTGTTTGTGACGGTCAGAATGTCGGGTTAAAACCACAAAGTTTCTCACAAAGAGAAACAGTCGCCTGAAACTACGGCTGTTCAAAACATACATATATATATATATAAAAAATGCTGCAGTTTAATAAGAGATAAAATAACTGTTTTAAGTGTTAACACTATAAAGACTGCATAATCTCGCTCACAGTGGTGGTTTTGACCCGACAGCAGTGAGAAGTGAAGAACGTCCACAAGGGGGCAGCAGCCGAAAATATAAACAGCAGAAAGCTCAAACCAGCCAAAGGAACTGAAAGGTGAAACTGAAGCTCCGCCGTCCGGCCCGCTGACGCTTTTATTTTGAAAGAGTGAACGGGAAGCTCTGGTGGTTCAGAGGGGGGTGAGGAGGAGAGGGGGTGAGGGGGGGTGGGGGGGGTTCTGCAGCCAAACAGAAACAAAACTCAGAGCGCAACACGCCGTCACACCCGCAGCTAACACTTCCTGTTTCCTCTGTGGGCGGGTCAGAGCGTCTCATTGATCCTCCACTGATTGATCCACAATCATGCCAACGCGCTCTGTGGCAGGCTGCTCTGCTCTGATTGGCTGGGTGATGAGGTGTGAGGCGTGTTGTCACTCAGTGGCGACGGCGTTTTTTTTTTCTTCCAAAACAACAAATACAGAGCGTGTTGGAGGAGTGGGCGGGGCTACAGTTACTTGCCTGATGTGTTTATTTGACCTCCGTTACTGACCTGGAATCAGTGAAGACATGAGATCAAACTAACGCTGCGTTCACTGACCGTCAGACTTTCTGCGTCACACTCACAGATTCCTGACCGCAGTGTGTGTGTGTGTGTGTGTGTGTGTGTACCTGAGCGTCGATGATCTTCTGCTTGGCCTCGATCACCGCCTGCATCTCTGCGTGGTCCCGCTTCAGCTCCTCCTCCACCGCCATCAGCCTGACAGACACACACAGACACGTCAGTCGCTGTTGTGTTGCTTTTGTTTTTGTCCCTTTGTTGTTGCCGTACCTGCAGATGATGCTCTTCATCTGGCCGTCCTTCTCCTCCTGCTGCCGCCTCAGACGCTCCTCGCTGTCCTCCAGGCGGTTTTTGTACTCCAGCAGCAGCTTCTGCATCTGCTGCTCCTGAGCCAGCAGCCGCCGCTCGTATTCCTCCAGGCGGCGCCCGGACGCCCGCAGGCGTTCCTTCAGCCGGGAGATCTCCAGCTCGTACTGTTGGGACAGGAAGCAGACACGTGAACACGAGTCCTCTGAGTCTGAGGTGCATCAGCTGACGGCGGCGCCGGTCACCTTCTCGGTGGTCCTGCCCTCCTCCCGGCTGCGCTCTCCGCCCTCCTCCTCCTTCTCCTCGTACTGGCCGTTGTTGAGGACCCAGGCCGCCGTCCTCTCCACCGGAGACATCGCCACGGCCTCCACCGGGGACACCACCTGCACACAAAACAGTGACATCGTCAGTACGACACCGCAGTGGAGTCGGGCTGAACCCCGCCCGCTCTCTGCAGTACCTGAGGCGGCTGCTTGGCGGCGCTCCTTTGGGACGGAGCGGCGTTTTCCGCTGAGCAGGGGGACTGCTGGCGGCTGACGTGTGCGGCGGTGGGCGTCGGCTCCGTGTTGGCGCTGCTGCTGCTGCGCAGCGAGGCGCTGTGTGGGAGGGAGCGTGGCGTCCTGGCCCCGCCCCCTCCCCTGCTTTGCTGCTCCACCTTCACGATGTGGGCGGTGCCCGCCGTAGTGCTCTGGCGGGGGATGGCGACGGCCGTGGCAGTGACGGGCGGGAGGTCAGGCGGCGGGTGGCGGCGCGGCGTGGAGCACTCCTCGCTCTGCGTGCTCCGCCTGCTGCCCAGCTCGTCCAGACTGCTGTTGGACACCACGCGACCTTTGACCCCCACCTGGCTGCCGAAGTCGTCGGAGTTGCTGTGGCTGTTGTGGGAGCTCTCGGTGCTCAGGTTCTCCGAGCTGGAGTCCTGCCGCAACGAGTGGGCGGAGCGAGTGGACAGGCTGTGGGCGGGGTTACTCAGGTGGTAGACGGGGTTCTGGAAGGACAGCGGCTGCAGGCTGCGCTGCTGGCTGAGGGACGGGTGGAGCGGCCGCCTCACCTGCGGAGCGCTCTGCGGCTGGCTGTCTCGGGGCGGGGCTTTGGCCTGGTGTGGCGCCGGCTGCGGCGTCTGAGGGTTGGAGTGTGGGTAGGTGACGGGGGGCGGGCCGTGTCCGATGGAGGCCTGGGAGCCTATCCTGCTGAGGCGGGGCGGGGCCTCGTGGTGCGGCGGGGGCGCCGCGGGGCCGTGCAGGCTCTGCGCCTCCTGCAGGTCGACCAGAGAGACGCTGCGTCCGTTGGGCAGCAGGCCGTCGCGCTCCTCGTGGTCTGAGAAGCTGGTACGGGTGGAGGGATGCTGCTGAGCCAGCAGGGGGCGCTGAGGCCGGACATAACCCTCCATCAGGTCGCTGACCGGAGACTGTAGGCTGCGAACCTCACTGCGACTGCGCACACACACACACACACACACACACACACACACACACACACACACACACACACACACACACACGTTATGTAGAAACAGCATCATGTGACTCTGCTGCACAAAGTCAGCTGATCGGTTACCTGTCAGCAGGGTCTTCAAAGATTCGCTGTAACCCTGACGACAGGCTGCCACTGATGTTATGGGCGGAGCTGTGGTCCTGGAAACGCCGGAGCTGCTGCTGGATGGGCGTCGGAGCGGCTAGGCAGCGAGAGATGTCTCCCAGAATCCTCGGCAGCGGGCCCAGCTTCGCTACGGTGGCCTGCAGGAAGGAATTTTCACCCTGGATTTGTAGAGTGTGTGTGTGTGTGTGTGTGTGTGGATGGTTTGAATGGAAACACCAGGATGCGGTGGTGGTGGGGAAGCAGAACCAAGATGGTGGCAACAGACAGGAAGTGAACAGAAGGAGAAGGGAGAGGGGGAGAAATCATGAGGGAGACTTAATGGAAACAAAAACAAACAGAACGTCATGCTGCTACTGAACAGAACCGCAGAACCACATCACAGCAGAACCATGCTGGGGGGGGAGGGGGGGGGCAGGCAGGTGAGGAAAGGGGCGGGGTCAGGCCATGCTCTGATACACAGTGTTAATGTGGTTAAATGAACTGAAGTGACCTGATGTTCACACACTGATCAATAATCACACACTGATCAATAATCACACACAGACCTTGTCTAGCTGTGAGACGACCTCCCACAGCAGCGCGTGCAGCACGGACAGCTCGCGGCCAAGGTCGATGTATCCCTCGAAACCCGGCGTGTTGGACAGCGTCTCCGGGTTGGAGATCTCCGACAGGAAACGCATCATCCCCGCCCACTCATGCTCCAGGAAGTCGTTCATGAAAGCCATGTACTCCTCTTTGTTTCCAAACCTGCACACACACACACACACACGTTGGTGTCAGTCTGAGACAAACAGCAGCAACATGGCGGCCGGCGTCCTGCAGCCACTCACTTGGTGAAGTTGGCGAGGTTCTGGATGACCTTGGCGATGAGCGTGAGCGTGCGGGACGTGCGGTCGTCGGGGTATTCCTGCATCAGGTTGAAGAGCGACGGCGACATGATGGCGGGGCACAGGAAGCGCAGGAAGAGCGAGGCGCTGATCAGACGCTTGCTGATGTCGGGCTGGTGGCCGCGAGCGACGCACTGCTGCTTCCAGGACGCAAAGACCTCCTTCAGCTCCCGAGGGAACACGCTGAGGAGGCAGGAGGAGCCGCTCAGGGGCTGTGCTGTGCTACATTGTGCTGTGCTGTGTTGTTGTGTTGTCTTATGTTGCTGTGTTGTTGTATTGTCTTATGTTGCTGTGTTGTTGTATTGTGTTGCATTGTGTTGTTGTATTGCATTGCTGTGTTGTGTTATTGTATTGTGTTGCATTGTGTTGTGGCATTGTGTTGCGTTGCTGCATTGTGTTGTTGTGTTGCGTTGCTGTATTGCGTTGGTGTGTTGCGTTGGTGTGTTGCGTTGCTGTGTTGTGTTGCATTGTGTTGTGGCATTGTGTTGCGTTGCTGCACTGTGTTGTTGTGTTGCGTTGCTGTGTTGCGTTGCTGTATTGCGTTGTGTTATTGTATTGCGTTGCATTGTGTTGTGGCATTGTGTTGCGTTGCTGTATTGCGTTGCGTTATTGTATTGTGTTGTGTTGCGTTGGTGTGTTGTGTTATTGTATTGTGTTGCATTGTGTTGTGTTGCGTTGTGTTGCTGTGGTACCAGTAGGAGTTGATGATCTTGCAGAAAGCCAGCTCGCAGCACATCTTCAGGTTGCTCTGGTTTTCAGCCAGGTCGCTGCCGGAGCATCGGCTGGGATCCACCTCACAGTTCTCATCAGACTCATACAGAGCCTTGATGAACTCACCTGCACACGCACACGCACACGCACACACGCACGCACACACACACACACACACACACACACACACACACACACACACACACACACACACACACACACACACACACACAATGTAGTCAGTTGTTATACAAACAATCAC
>JAVQJX010014825.1:0-12580 GCA_036025115.1 Ambassis agassizii | reverse complement strand
TAAACATGGGTTGTTTACAAAAAGAGCCACTATATGTAATTGCACGTGACTCATGCATTTCTGGAGCTCCATATATCCTTATAATGTAAACAGCAGCTCGGTTTGCTAATTGACTTTCTCTGTCCTCTCAGGACAATAGAGTCGGTCCTTGAGTTCTTTATGACTTCCTCTTTATGAGTCCTTAGCTGATTGTGCCTTTAAGGAGCCTTTAATAAGAACTAAGCAAACAGTGCTTTCAGCTGAAAACTCGTAGGTTCTTGTTGTGAAGGAGCATTTGCTTTGTGGCAAAATGCCAGCCGTATAGCAGTGATGAAGAGGACATTTACCAAAAAGCACTGGCTTTAATGAAAAGATCATGAAAGCTTAAACTTGGTAATGGAAAAAAACAGGCATGTAATGGTGCCACATTAACAATAACAAGTGCACATAGGGATACATATATTCATACAGCTTCAGCGTCAGTCTTTGTCTGTTGTTTGTTTTTACCTGCACACTACACTGGCCTGTAAATTTGTTGGCAGCACAGCAGAGAGAAGGAGCTTTAAATTTGCTAAAATTATTTTTCTCACCAAGTCTTGGCAGACGTCCAGCAAAGCCAGAGGGCCTTCAACAACCACAGAGGGTCATCTTAAACAAAACCCCAATTTCCTGTTTGACGAGTGTTGGGATATTAAATCACGATAAACCCCATAGAACAGGAAGTGAGGTGAGTGTTTTGCATGTAAGGTGATGAACTTGCTCTTTTTTTGTTGAAGAATTAAAAGAAGTCTGTTGTTACAGCACCTCCCTGACAGAAACAACACCTCTAGGGGTCCCTCTGCATTTCTTACATTCCTAAACCTGGTTAAGCTGCAGGCTTTTCACCAGTCAGCTGTTCCATGGGATTAAAAAAAGGTCCTGAAAGTCAACTTTTTCCCTGAATCTGTCCTCACCCAAATGCACACCAAACCTACTCCAGCTTTCAAAAACAATGTGCCCATCTATTAACAACCATCTCCCCTCTCTGTATGATACCCAGGATTTTATCACCCACCCATCAGCACAATGCTGGACACTTGCCTCTGCAGTCTGTTTCAATAGACGGAAATTGGGAACGCAAAACAGCCCTGTAGTGAAAGGACATGTGGCTCCATCAGCTTCCATACAAACAATGGAGAATCTCCCTGTGTTTAGCTTCTACTTCCTCCTGACACACACTGGTAACAATGAGGCGCTATTATGACTGTCTGCTGCTTCCAGCACCAGAGTCAGGATGAGCCAGGATGAGAACACATCATCTCACAAAGTTCAATGCTGAGCAAATTTAAAGTAAAGGAGTCATTTCTTCAATGATTAAAAGATAAAGTTAGATAAAATACACTCTGAATTGAACAACTACGATGAAGACATCAATGTTATTTACCACAAAAATCCAGAATAATCCATAAAATTCAACATTTTTTGTTTTAAATTAAAAACTATTATAAAAAATTATGGCTCTTAATTGGGTGGCAAGAGTGTAGCTGAGGATTGTTTCTGCAATGATACTATCATATAATATTGTCTCAAACATTTTAAAACCAACATGATTTTGGCTTCAAAGTGGCACAAATCCCAAACAAAGCCGTCAAATATTCTCATGTCATTATTCATCAAAGAAAAGCATGAGCCAACAAAGTCTACTCTCTTACTGTCTCTCACTGGAAGCAGACACTTTTCAATTCAAAAGGCAGATCATCAGGTATGTTTGTTCTTAGCATTTCAATCAAAAGACAAAAAAAATCTGTGACTGCAGTCCATTAAACAACAACAAAGCGACTGCAACATCTTCTCTGCTGATACTGTTCCCTGATGAGAGATCTAAAAATGTGCAACCCATGGCACAAGTGTTTGTTTACATCACAAAAATAACTACTGCCTGTCAGACAAGGGGTCTCTGTGGCCTTGATGAGAATCGTGGGTATTTATTACACCTAGCAGAGCTCTTTCAGTGAATTGTTTGATAATGTGTTGTCTCACAAGAAGACATTCAGCGCTCACTAGAGAGCATTTCTGCATCTTACAGCTTATTTTGTTTAATGACAAAAAACAACTGCATAGCTGAACGGGGAACCACAGTTACTGGGGGGTGCATGCATGCTGAGCTTAAATGTGGATGGAGATCTCGGTTATACGATAGAATGATCATCCCTTGAGACCGACATTGTGTGTCATGTAATTGCCCGGAGTCTGTCTCTCTGGTCTCAGTCTCCACTGGGGGTGACATCTCGTCTCAAGGGCAACAAGAGCCAAGATATCTGCAGACCAATCACAGCCCAGTTAGTTAAACTCTATCCGCTGGTCACAGCTCCATCAACCACACTCCTCTCACTCCTCCTGGGGAGAAAAGCACTGGGCTGGAGCCAATTCAAAACTACAGGGTTACACACACACAGTGAAAGAGACAGAAAGACCTTGACCTGCTCATTCCTCTCCAAAGCCTCAATGCCAAAGCTTTGGCTCTAAATAAATACAGCCTTCAAAGGGGAAAGACTGTTTAACCCTCTGGAACCAACACTTTGTTTCAGGCCTAGTCTGATAGTTAATCCCCCACAAATCCCAATTCTCTGTGGGATTCACAAAGTGGCAAAAATAAACAGCTCACAAAACATGCAAAAACCAGAGTCAGAGCTGCTGCCAGCTATGAAAGCTAACTTGGAAGCAATAAAGCACAAAACACGATAAAAAAAAATACAAAGGTTTGAATCATGCAAAAATATATTATGTATATAGATTTTCAAAACAGCAAATGGAAAATGAAACATAAATGCAAGCACACTGAAACCACAGACAGCAAGCTGTAAGCAGGATTGTAGAAATACATGAGATCATTTGATGGAAAATTATGAAGACTTCCACATTTCAGAACCCACTTAATTACTCAGAGCACTTAGTTCTGCCTCCATTCCTCTTGCTCACTCCACACCTGAAGAGGACTCCAAATCTGCTAAATCAAGTGTGCAAGTCCCCGAGTACCACAAATATTAATAATTTAGTAGTAGCAGTTCCACAGCAGCACATGCTGTCATTATAATGGCTTTGTCTGCTCTGTTGCCTTCTGTTCCTGTGGTTATGGATACTAAAATAACTAAGAGGCCAGGGGGCATTTAACGACAAGTATATTTGTCACTTAAAAAATTAAAAACTCATTTAAAATCTTTTTTTTTTTCAAAATTAACCATTATGACTTATTAGCTCTTAAGTAAGTTAACATTATAAAAGGGTTGACACAGCCTGTGTCAGCCTTGTCATGTCCTGTCCTCCCTCATCTTTTCCAGGAGATGAATCAAGGCTCACATAAAGACATTAACACTTTCCAAATGTAAACAAACATAAATAGAGAGTGTGAATCATTGTTAACAACAAAATGGTTGCAGGGCAAGCCAAAGTGTAACGCTGGCCTAAAGGATTGTTGAGGAGAACTGTTACAACCTCAAGCTGAACACACACAGTGTCAAGTTTAGTTTAGTAAGAGTGCAAAAGTTCATGTTATAACCCGAGAATAAAAATACAGAGGACACAACCTCTGCCTCCTCAGTGGCCTGCAGACACCCCAATCAAAAGCCTCCCTGTACGTAAACAGCAGAACCCCCTCAGCTGGTGAGGCATATGATTCAACCACTTCTGAAGAAAGGTCACTATCAGTCCTGTGAAAACAAGAGGGCCTCTCAGGCAGACTCCAACAGCAAACCCAGCTGGGCGCTCTTCATTCACTACCCCTGCAAATCGACAGCCCATTTCCCATTCATCAGAGTTAAAGCTGCAGGTTTACAGGCCTGTGGGCCTGCTTGATCCACCCACAGTCAATGCTGAGGTGAGTTGGTGGACAGGTGAGGTCAGAGCAGATTAATAATCAAAGTGTAAATCTTTTTTTTTTCTCCCACAGAAAGGATCTCCTCTGTACTGTCTGCTTATTGATCTCCTGCAACTTCACTCCCATCATTCACCATGACAGCAACCACTTCTGCAAAGTGCAATGGTCCTGAAAATGTTTAGGCCTCACACTGGCATTTACCAAAGACTCAGCTCTTCATTTGATGTCTGACACGTCAGAGAAATACACCTTTTACACAGGATGTGCTCAAGCTGACTGACAGCATACTGTCATCCAAATACTGGAAGGTGCTGAACAAGTGACATTTGGAGCACCTTAAGGACATTCATGACACACTTTAAAGCACAAGTTTTGAGAACTCTGATTTAAAGACAGAAAAATTTAGGCTGGTAAAATCAATTTAAGGAATTAGTTTTGTAGTGTTTTCTTTTTTCATTTATAATGCTCTGTGTGGCTTCATCCATACTTTTGTCATACCTTATTAGAGTATGGCGGCTTGGCCAGGTTGATGCCGTCTCTGATGAGTTTATCCCTGATCATAATCTTCAACTTCAGTTTGGGGTAGACCACCAGCTCCCTCCTGTTGCCCAGCGTCAGGTTCCTCTGAGCGCCCATGTACCCACCGTTGCGTCCGACCCGGTCACTGTTAGGCTCTGTCCAAGACTTGGACCCCCGCAGTTTGGACTCGTACTCCACCATGTGCCCGGCATAAATTTCATCTGCGGGAGGCATCGGTTCGAGGGTGAAGTACAGTCCACTTGCCGTCTCTTTGGCTTCTTCCTTTAGCCTTCGCACCGCGTCGTGAACCCTCTGCCTGTGATGAGGGATGTAGACCCCGATGGCATCCAAATCGGGGTCTCCGATTTGTTTGCAAACCTCCAGGTCGTCGTATCCATTATCCACGAACGCCTCCACATACTGGGAAAGCTGGAGGGTCTTCAGCCACTCGTAGACGATGACAGGTCCGTTGGTTGTCATTTTGGCTGTTGCCAAAGCGGGCACAACTCAGTAGAAAGAGGACACTGAAGTGATCGTTACTTTTCCATTCGGCGTTTCAAACGCATTATAATGCCGCTAATTCCAATGTGCGCGTAAAATGACTAGATTAAACAATGTGCGGATTATCCATCCCAAAGGCTTGGTTACCATAACCAAAATGAGTGAATTAAAGACCAGAGAGAATGACGGTAACACCTGTCAATATAAAGAAACGAAACCCACTATGAGTTTCACTTGAGACAGCGTTCACATCCCACGCGTTAATCAGACATCGATTTCTCTGGTCCACAGTGGCTTAGCAGGCGCCGACAGTTAAAAATAATTAGGCTTCCTTAAACAAATATGGATCAGCCGCCTCACACTGCTGTCATTCAAAGAGCTGCTTGGTCAGATTTCATCCGTTACGCACGGCAGCGTCTAACAGCTCCTTCCCCCAAGTCCTCTGGATTATGAAGCAGAGAAGAAATAAATCCAAGTAATGCTGAGCGGGCTTCAAGATGACAGAAAGTCGGCGCTAAAGACTGACAACAGCCGCAGGGTTCCGCGTCCAACTGCTCTGTCTACGCGCAGACCAGTTCTTCCAGCCGGCACATCACTACGCTGGAACTGCAGCCAAGAACCAACATGCTCGCTTCTGCTGCTCCTCTAGCGTCCACGCCCCCCAAATCTCACTGTGCCCATTTAAAAATAGTGATACGAGTCCTTTCTCCTCCTCTCCCAACTTGTCGCGCAGCCTTGTGGTTTTCAGTGGGTCACCAGGTTCCCACAGACTTATCCAAAGTTGGTCCGAAACGAAAAGTGTGCGTTAAGCCTGCCGCGCAGTCCAAACGGATGTTCCTGCTGCTGCTTTGTGTGACATTATTTCTTCCTACGATGATTTCGTCCACCGCAGCTCTCTCTCCTCTCTTCCACTCTCTCTCTCTCTCTCGCTCACACACACGCTCTCACTCACTCATTCAGCATTTCCCCGCTTTGGTTTCTCAACACGCATGAGCTCCCTCTATGTGGTGACTGTGGAACTGAAGACTTCAGCAGCACTGGAGCTGATGTAATAGGGAAAAAACACAGAGGTAGCCTACTACTGATCCATCTATCTACCCACTATCCATATGAACAGACATCTAATGCCTGTTTTTACACACACAGAACTGGATGCCATCATCAGTACGAAAGTCAAACTGTCGAGAAAAAAGAGACTAAGATAAAAACCCCGCTTGAATAAGACCTGTCTGCTCTGTCCAAATGGATGCCAAGCTGGTCAGTATTGATGCATGCTTTATCAAATGTGAGCTGACAGCTGGTTAGGGGTCAGTTTGATACAATCGCTATCTCACCCTCTAAGCTGGAAGTGATTTGCCTCTGCCCATTATGACACACGGCAGAGCTGGAGAACAAACACGCCAGTCAGGGAGGAGTGGGGAAGCATATCAAACAGCTTTCTTTTGGAAAAGCAGCATGAGAAATATGCCAAAAAATGCATGTCAGAACGTCAAAGGAAGAGGTGTGTACCAGAGTGGATCTTTCATCGTGTTTCCAGTCCAATCAGACTTCAGTGAGTTGACATTTCCAGTGATTTACCCGTCTGCCTCTGTCAAGGTAATTACTCAGAAATGCTTTATTGTCGCCTGTCCTTTGTAAACATTTGCATAAAGTGCTTTAACTGACATGAGAAACAGAGGTTAAGCATGCGGTGTAACACAATATACTAAAGCATGGTTACAGCACATTGACATAAGCAAGAATACTTGGAATATCTGTACTGCAGAACTTTTTTTATTAGAGCTGACATGCACCACACAAATTAAAATAAGAAGTCACGACAAGTAGGAAATGAGGTGGCAAATAACCTTGGATTACAGGGACTACAGGTGATGGACAATAAAGAGCGGTATTACCCTTTAACAATCTTTCTGAACATATCTCTCCAACTTTCCATTGTTCTGGGCAAAGACATGTCATTAGATCAGTTACAGGAGCAGGGGATTATGGGAGCAGAGTGACAGATGGGAGCAGGGATGCTGGAGCGCTCTATGGTGAATGAAGTCACAGTGTGTTACTGGCAGTGCCAGGATTGCTGTGTTTCCACTCTGCTGACCATGGTGAGCAATCAGCGGGCTTCAAGACAGGGTGGTAACGTCACACAAGTTGTCATGCAAGCTTTTTGGAAATACTGTGAACCGTTTGTGAAGCAATCATGAGAGACGCATCCTGTAATGTATTCATTCTCTGCAGTCATTAATTAAAGGATTATTTTTCTCTATGAATAACAAGTTAAGCAAAGTGTTTCCCCAGTACTTCAAAGCTGTTAACAAAATAAAAGCCTTCTTCATTTTTCTCACTGCATCTCAACCATCTTCAAGATATTTACCCGAAAAAGGTGTGTTATCTGTGTAGGTGTTGCACATTTCACCTCTGAGGGTCTGTTATGATAAATAAATGAATGTAAGCCCCTGTGTACACATATCCACCAATTTGTTGTGTCCGTGCAACCTGATTTGCTGCTGCCTGTAAGTGTACAATTAGTCTTTACAACATCAAATGTGCTAGGATATTTAAAAAAAAAAATGTGTGGAATATGCAATCCAGACACTTTCATATAGGTGAGGAACAGACGTTCTAGTCCGACTTGAAAGGAGGGACACAGAAAGCACAGGCTGTGTCCATTTTAAGCAACAGAGCTGCTGCTCTGAGTGCAGCAGGTTTGCCCTGGAGCCAATGAGCTGCTGCCACATCAATAACACCTCAATAAGCATCTCTTAATCATATCTGAAATAGGGGAGCAGTGGCGCTGGTAAATATGAGTATGTGGCAGTGAAAGTGCACATTAACATTGGAGCTTGTAAATATGTATATGCTGCTTTGACTGTGCCGATTGAAAGAGTGTGACTGCAACAGGGTGAGGGAAGAAAAGCTCCAGCAGGCAGGTGAGAGGCGATAGACACAGTAAGACAGACAATAGCAGCGCTGCAGTCAGGCTCTCTCTATGCTAATAGGCGTGTGCTTCTGTTTCTCTCTCAGACAGGGAAGGATTGGGATATTAGAAGGCGGGGATTTCTGTTGGGTGGAATTTTAGGTTCTTTTCGATTTCAGACATCTAGGTTCCACCTTTCAAGACCTCAATTTTAAAATCCTTTGAAGCAGAGAATGGCTTCTGTCCACCTAAACGCAGAAGCACCATGAAGGTCACGGATGTTGCTTTCTAGGTCGAGGTTTTTGGGGAGCTGGCTATCTGTCAGGCCCTGATAGATACGTAGACTCTTCTGCAGCAAAATGCAGCCAAGGTGGAAGGAAAAAAACAAATCAGAGTTCATGCTTGGACTTGAATATGAATATTGAATTTAAACATGCCATGTTCATCTTCTAGCCTTAAGATTTATGCTCTCTTTAAGACTGTAGTAAACAAAATGTATTACATTATAATTAGTGTGCATAAAACCCAATATTTCTACAGAAAAAGTGTGTCTAAAAATGTTTGTTTTTTTACCATTTCTTTCCATTGCTGGCACTGTACCAGACTATAGGAAACGCATCAAATGTGACCTGAATGAATGAATGCAGTCATGAATTTCAGCATATTTTCCCCCAGAATTAGAGAAAATTTTTCTGCTTCTGTGAGTTAGAGAAAAACTTTAGGGGGATTATTCTACGTATGAGTTTTGCGGTAAACCTGAATAAAAACAGTTCTAAATCTACACTACTTATCGTCTTGGGATGCAATTAGAGGCAAAAACGAAACTACTCCTTTTTTTGCAGACTTAAAAATAAAGGCGCATTCCCTGGAGGTTGGTGGTCTGGGGCGTCAAGAGGATTCTTTTTCAGTCTTTGGTAGTTTAAATGGAGTGAGGAGGAAGAGAGTTTGATCTGTCTTTATGCTCTTTTAATTACAAACGGCTGGATGGTCTGTGGTCTCTAGAGACCTGAGGTGAAGGAAGCACGTCTGGACCAGCTGGCAGCTCAATATCAACCTAAACATCACTGAACCCGTGGGGAGGAGGGAGGGAGGAGCGGCAGGGGTTGCATATCTAAACATATCAGCTACAGACACCTGCCAATCAGCAGACAGAATCTGTCAGTAAAAAGAACAGGTCAACTGTCTACGTTAGCATTCCCACTGGAGCAATGAAAGGGACGGCATCAATCAAAGCTGCTAGTTTGAGTTGTAGCGGGAGCTAACATCTTAACTTCTCCTGGGGTCTGGTTCAATAAGAGCCACGGGTGGTGATGGACAGATCTCCGATCAGACAGTAGTGGTGATTACCCTGAGTGGAACACACAGGCTGAATGAGAGCAGATTTCTTTTCAAATCAACCTCTACGCTCCTGCAAGTTGGACCGCACAGCCCCATATTAAGACTAGAAGGAGCCTTGTAGCAATGAATACTTGAATAGGAAAAACAGCCCAACAGTGATGCAGATCTTCGTCTGTTCTCATTGACTCTGCTTAGAACAGAAAGTCTTTGGCATCCTGTTTTATCCCCTCTAAACCTGATTATAAACCGGCTGTATACATTAATAGCTGAGAGCTTCTCACAGGGAAGAAAACAGGAGGCACATAAAAGAGATGAAGTTTGCGCTTAGACCTGCTGTAACAAAAGCAGCGCTAATTAAAATCACTGCTCTTACAGCAGTTAAAATTAATTGTATTTATTGTGCAGAGAATTAAAAACTCACATGGAAGGCTAATGAGCAGTAGCATTTTAGGTATACACAGACAGCAATTCCTTTCATAACAGGTAATAAATTTATTTCTGCAAATGGGTCAGAGTGTCTTGAAACATTACTGCATGCGCTTGCACAAAGCTTCTTGTGTGCAAAACACCACAATTCTCCCAAACGGACCCAAGAAATGAAGCTGCAAGTCTACAGTATAGTAGTGAAGCAGTTATCATTGAAACCCAGGCTTTACCAAAGAGAGAATTATCAGTCAGTAAGACTCCTTGTAGCCTTTGGCGATACTTTAATAAGACCCAGCAAACCTGTGACCCAAGTTCCCCATAGCACAGATAGCTGTAGGAGACTCAAAGGACAGTGACATGCCCACAGGAATCGCCCCTTAATTCCTAGTCAACTGTTCCGATACGCCATCGTGGTGAACCAGAGTCCATGTAATTAGTATGGACGGCCATGCAGAGACCAAGCACAGCAGTGTAAGTGGATTATGTATATATGCAAATTTTTGACACACGGCCACTGGCAATTTGAGACATGCAACTGTGAGCAGTGATAGTAGGTATATATTAAGACATATTTCCCTTTCACAGTGATGTAAACTAAGAAAATATTTGCACACTGAAAGGCATATACACAAACAAATGTCACATCTACAGCCTTTACCACTTGTTAGGCTGGAGAGGAAATTGTAGTGGTATGTCAGTCTGCCTCCTCTCCTCTCCACAGTAGACTTTAATTACAGGCACAAGAATAATCTAGAGGGGTCATAGACTGGCTAGAGAAAGGCCTGAGAATGTCTGACAGGAGATATTGACTAAAAGAACTTCCAGCTATAGGCCCATCACCTCATGATCTACAGCTAACCTCAGAGCACAATGGCACCCAGAGGCATATAAGGCTTAACCACCAAACTGCGCAGCTAGATAAAAGATGACTGCTGACCTGAACAGTCAGACGATCGCTTACAGATTGCTTCATTGTTGAGGACAGATGAAATGCAGCTGAGATGTAATCAAATCCTGAGAGACAAGAAAATAGAGAGATGGAAAAACATATGTAGGAACAGACTTGTGTGCTGACTGTATGACTGTGTCTGTGTGGTTCTGTACGCTAAAGGGAAGCTTTCCAGCTGATGATAAATGAAGCGTCATGTGACTTCTGAGAATGTTTTATAACAATCCCCACAGCAAAGCAGTCGTGCAGAAAGCCCAATTAATAAAGATTAGCTTTTTTCCCACAGCCCTCTTTTTTCCTTATTAATTAAAACAAGGTGACTGAGAAATGAATTATGCAGATATGTGATGATGTGCATTTTTTTCCCTAAAAAAACATCCATGAAATAACTGAACAGACATCCTCAAAATTGATTCCTTGATTCCTTGAATGGTGGTACAGAAGGGAAAATAACTTTGTTTTCTTTCATAGCACTATGAGAAAAGATTTATTATTGGAGACCCAAAAGGTAAACAGAAATTATTTAAACAGCTTTGTCACACAAGTGTTCCATTCACTGAACATACAAACACCTAAAATGTACCTTAATTTTGGTTTTAGATAGATAAGAGATCAGAGAATCTTCAGAATCTCCAGCTAAAGATGTCATCTCAACTTTTAGGGGAGTGAGACTGGGGTTCACAGGTGCATACTGCACTAATCTATGACACTGCTGAAAGGGGGGAGGGATCTCCCGGCAGGACAACAATACAGTCCAGTGACACAAAGGCATAGAGACGCATCCAGCACCTTCCTAACTTACCTGACTTCTCTGCTTCAAGATAAAGATGGAGCACAGAGTTTGCCATTATACTCATTCACTTTCTGCAGTGAGGACCTGATAAAGTCTCTATAAAGATTTGCTCTCTGTCTCCTGGTCTAAATGTAGGAGGTGACCATGTTGAAAAAGCCTCCTTATACTCTTATCAAACCAAGCAGGCAGAAGACAAACATCAATAGACTATGTTACTTATAAAACTGACAGATTTAAATGGAACAGCAGAAAGAGAAAAATGCATGTTTCCACTCAGAGTTTCCAACATGTGTGCCTCAAGAGAACTGAAGATAAAAGACCAATTAGTCACCACAGCAGCCACATAGTCTCACTACAATAGCTAAATCTATTCTCAAAAGGAAGAGAAGGGAAGCTGACAGCTGCCAGCACAGGTTAGTTAACATGTTATGTTAATGAATGAGGCCCTGAGCATCTGACCCATTCTGCAGGTCCACGGAGTCTTTACTGTGTGAAGTATTACTGGAAAACATAATACACAGGATAGACGCAAACAATTATTGTTAGATCATTTTAATAATAATAATAACAGAATGTAACAATAAAATAACTGAAAATGTGCATTTATAAAAAAATAATTACATGAACCACCTCATTCATCTCATTGCAGGTCAATGACAAAAAAAAAGAAAAAAGAAAAATGAGGTGAAGTAAATGGGTTATCGAACACAGGGTTCAATAGCTTTATGAATCTCTGCAGTGTGACAGAGAAGACAGATGGAAAAAATAAAAGGTGCGGGGGTCATTAGGACTGACAATGATGGCTGTGGATGAGGATTCCATCATAACCCAAATGAGCGAATGACAAATCAATAAGATTCAATGTCTGACTGTAAGCCTGGCCTCAGGAGGGTCACCTCATATGTGATGGTATAATGATAACATTTTAACAGTGAAAAACAAACAAGTGATCAGGAAAGAAATATGAGGTCATTTTGGAGATCAATCAAGTCTCTAAGACAATTGGACATTGTCAGTGGCTCAGATTTGGATTTTTGTCATTTCTATTTTTTGACTCAGACATAAAACCTCTGAGTGAAGCCATACTGTCAGCAGGTACATACTGTACATGCCTGTGCACCAAGCGGCAACCTCCCGGTCTGTAGAATGAGGCCGATGCGGAAGTGGCTTAAGCTGTAATACAGGCGTCTGCCGACAGGCGCTGGCTCCAAAAAGCCTCTGGCTCCCATTGACTTCCATTCAAAAATCGACATTTTCTTTCATGAAATGCTCGGTGAAAAAAAATTGCCGCGCGGTCATCGTGGTGTCATT
>JAVQJX010014797.1:0-10713 GCA_036025115.1 Ambassis agassizii | reverse complement strand
AATACCAGTTAATCTCATTTATGTGTTGCTGCGGAGCTAAAATTCCAGTAGCCATGTGTCACTTCATGAAAGAGCCAAAAAAAAATTACTTACTTGGAAAATTTCAAATCCATAAATGTCCAACACTCCCATATTTAACTCCTGATGATCCTTCACCATGGCTTTGTTGATGGACTGAAATCCACATATCACTTATTTACAGGCTGCACAAAGTTATCACAACGGCAAACGTTTTGGTTTTCCAAACAATCCTACCTCCACCAGGAAGTCAAACACGCGTGTGTGCAGGGCCTTGGAGAGGGCGTCACGCGTGTAACACGCCTGCTCCACGTTCAGTGTCACATCAATGGACTCCACAGCATTGCCCCACTTACTGTCCATCTTCCTGCTTGTTAGTTTCTCCTTCAGACGGTTCTGGTCGATGCCAAGCAGAAACGCAGGAAAAGCTAAGACTGTGGAGGAAAAAAAACACATAGGAGAGAACAAAAAATGATGCACAGCATACATTTAAAATGCAAAGGAAACAGAAAAAAAAAGTTACTGACTTCAAACTTCATCATTTCAACAGTTAAATTACACATTTAACTATATCTACTGAGGTCCATGAACACATCACAAACTGGCGATTCTAACCCTGACATTACAATAATAATGATAACAATTCATTCATTATTGATTAACTGTAGTGTGGGTTGGATTAAATGACAAATGGATAAATTGAAATTTGCACAAAATAAAAAGTCAATGAATGAACATCAGCTATAATAAACACTGTATTACAGTGAAGTACAGTGGAGTGGCATGTTAGTGACAGGTCCTGCTCGCAAGGAGACATTTCTATGAAAACCAGCATGCAAATCTTGACGCAGGATGGCACCTACATGAGAGCATACCTGTAAAATCCAGGATTTATTTCATCCTGTATTTGTTCTTATCAACCACTGATAAAATCACAACGCTGAAAAGATTCTGGCCAATCAGGCTGCAGAGACTGTGCTGAGGAAAACAATGACAAACTCTGCTGAGAGCTCACGAGCTTTGAACTACTACTGAATCCAAAATAGAAGAATAGCTTTGGGCTAACTCTTGAGCACACCACAGATCATTTGCCTCGACCTGGCGTTGATATTGTCCCCCGAGAGCCCCTCCCTGCCTTATTACAGTGACTCACTTCCCCTAAAAGGAAATAGCTCTCAGGCCTGCAGACTCGCTGCGTCTGGGAATGCCACAGACCACTGTAGTAGCTCCTCTTTTGGGACTTAAGGGTGTGACTGACCATGTGCCTGCTTAACACAGCTGAGGAAAAGTCATTCTTTGTGTTGAGCAGGAAAGGTATAGATTGTATAACGCAGTATGGAGGCTTTTACACACTGGATCTTGGGAACAATGCTCATATAAGCACATGCTTTCCTGCCGGAAATTTGTTAGTCAAAGCAGCAGCGCAGGCTGAGGGCAACAGGAGGGGATGTCATCAGCACAGAGGTCTGCTTCACAATGACTGTCACTCAACACTTCACTCTGCTTAGCTCTAAATATATCTGAAAAAAATACATTTTGAATATAAATATGTTTAAACTTTACACACAACTATATAAATAAGTAACTTAAGGAACACCGAGGTTAGCCTAGCTTAGCATCAAAGACAGACCACAGTGTGACCCTTTAAGCAGATAATAGAGAGGATCTCAGTTTTGTTTGGCAGCAAGTGGGGCAATGAGTGGTCATCGCTTGTTAGCTGTACCTTCTGTCTCTGGCAGAATAATAACTGCAGTGACACATGTGTTTTGATTTTGTCTGGGAATATCACCCCTGAAAACTGGGATGCATTTAGCACATTGTATGGGGGTGTATTTAAAAAAAAAAAAAAAACAGCATGTTTTTGTTAGGGCCAAAACTATTTAGACATATTGTCTCCACAGTTCTTTCACCATAGCATGACGCACGAGCTGAGTGCAACGTGCTGAAGTGTGTCTGGGAAAGTTTAATATTAGGAGTCTGAATGTGTGCCACACGCTGCAGCAGACAGGAAAGCAGACTGAAAGGAAAGGCAGAGATTATGAAGTGCCAATGTTACGTCTGCGCAGAACAAACCAAAGCTTTGTACACCGGCAACTACACTCATCATCTGCATCATACAGACACAGCACAAGAAGAAGGGAGAAAGAAAAAGAGGGGAAAAGGAATAAAAATGAAGCAGAAGAAAGCCAAGTCTCTGAAGAAATCGGTCCAGACTTTCAATAACGGCGTTTTATTTTCTGGTAATCTAGCATGGAGTAGATTAGTCCAGACAGCTGGCTGCAGCCCTGCATTAACACAATAAAATTTTAGGGAGTGAAAGTGGTGAGAGAGAGAAATCTCCTCCAAACCAAGAAGGGCAGCTCAGGACACTGCAGAGAGCAGGGACATTCAGACAGACAAGTTTAGCTACCTCTCAACCTCACAGTCATCACAGTGTCTTGTGACGTGAAATAATGGACGGACAGAAACGTTCATGTAACAGCAGCATTTAAACAAGTGTCTCCAAAAAAGGAGAGAGGTCAGATTCGTGTCAATTCATGCCCGAAACTGAGTATATCTGGTCGACAATGACGTGCTAAACATGTTAGCATTTAGCTAACAGAACACAGAAGGTCTGTGTGTCATAGCAGAATATTAAACAGGGAACTTGGAGGCGTTCTTTATGTGAGCTGACTTACACTCTTCACTCTCCACAGCAGCGTAGTTGCCTGATTCCTTGAAACTGATATTTCCCACGTGCAGGACTCCAGCCACAATCTGAAGCACCATGGCACGGTCCACAGCTGAGATGCCAATCACATCCATGGCATGCTGTGAAAGCAACGAAGAAAAAAAATAACATTAAATCAGTGCTGGAGTGTGGGTTAACTCACATCCTCTAATTACTCCTGTTGTGGTCCCACTGGTAAACAAAAACAGGAGGAGATCGCTGGAAAAGAAAACAATAGAGGAGGACCATATAGAGAGAAGGAGGAATGTGAAGAGAAGACTGTGTAACATTGGTAAGAGACACACACACACACACACACACAATGTAACCGCACCATTGTCTCCTGGAAGTCGCTCTTGTCGTTGATGTCGTCCACTTTGTAGGAGCCCGACTGGTTGAGGTAACTGTAGTAATCCAGGCTTGTGATTCCCAGGCTGTTCTTCTGCTCTCCACTGGCTCCTTCAATCAGCTGCAGAGCAGACAGCCGGCATGTGAAAAAGTTAAGGATTTTTATACATTTTCTGTGCTTTAATGAGTAAAACCTTTTTTCCGGGGCCCTCAGGCCATCCACAACAAAAACAGATTGACCTTCTTCCTGCGAATTTCCCTTCTGATGAGCCAAAAGTGTCTCCCTCACCTGGTAGAATATATGGAAACTCCTCTCTCCGGGATTCCTCATGACGACACGCGACTTCTCCAGAAGGAAGTTGGAGATTTTTCCTCCGTCTGGTTCTCCACCGGGGCTGAACTGGATCTCAAAGTATTTCCCCTGATGGATCAAAGTATGTTCTTTAAGCACTGCAGTGAGCTGCAATATAACGCAAAAACCAGAGCTATGCTGTCTGAAAAATTTGCACCTGGCTCTTCTAGAGCTGAATGTATGTATGTATGTATGTATGTATGTGTGTGTACATAATATATAAAACTCTAAATCTAATCTAATGGCTTCTTTTTCATCAACATAAGCTTTCTGTTTGTTGTATCTTTTGCTGATCAGGTTTCTTAGTGTGAGGTAGAGGATGTGCCTCTGTGGTTCTGGATGTGTGTCTTTCTGTACAGTTTGTCCCTGCAGCACTTCTGGTTAACCAGGACACACATGTGGTCTGCTGAACACAGAAGATGAGCCATTACTGTAAATCTTTGTTTTCAGAGGTTTTCAACTTTTCCTGAACATGTGAACTTTTCAGAGCCCCTTCGCCATGAAGCATATCGTAAGCTGAGGCATTATACGGCCTTTAATTTAATGCAACACCTCTAGGATGTTAGGAGGATTCACCAAAATACTTTTTCAATGAAATCTCTATCAGCTCTGTGATTCATAATAAAAACACAGCTGCCAGCTGAGAAATGAAAGCCTTACAAATCTGCTGGAGTTGTTGTTCCTCACAGTCTTGGCGTTGCCGAAGGCCTCGAGCAGCGGGTTGGACTGCAGGATGATGTCTTTGACGTGCTGCGGGGAGACAGCGAGCCGTTAGCTACATCACAGGCAGCAGGTCGGAGACGCCACACACTTCACACCCTCGCTCACACACTGGTGTGTGGACGTCTCTGGAAATTTCCACTCAGATATGAGTGCATGTGTGTGTGCACACAAATGCACAACTACGTAAAGTCTGGAGGACATTATCTTTCCTGTGAGCCATGTGCACGTCAGGAAACACATGAGTTTGAAATCAGTACAGCAGACAGAGATATTCCTGCCTCTATTATTGCTCACAGAGGCCGAGTGGTATTTTTGGAATTGTGTGTACTTGTGTTTGAAAAGAAAACAACACAGCACTTTACACTTAAATTCATACAGTGATGATACCGTTTCATCATATCTTCTCCATGCTGAAGCTACTGTTATAATGAACTGTGATTGATAAGGAATTGCTTCAAAGCTCAAACAGGTGTGTTAGCAGGAGGGTTGCTGGGTTCTTTTCACATATGTGAACGCACGCGCACACACACACACGCACACACACACACACACACACACACACACACACTGTGGACACATTGCATGAGAATGCCTGAACTGAACAATTTGTACAAAGCTGTGGTGAACAACAGGAGTGAGAAGTAATGCTGAACACAAAGGTGGAAGGGGAAGATGGGACAGTGTGAGGCGTGCATCCACTGTAAAGACCACATCTGTTTGGACAAAGAGTGTAACGTCAAACAATTCCATTTAACTGATTTCTGACTTGGTGGAAGCAGCTCTGGGAGGATTAAATATAAAAATCCAGAGCCACTATTGTTCAGGCATTTCCTTGTGGAACTTTAGATCTTTATTGAGCCTAAGAAGTGGACATCTGCTGCTGTGAGGGGGGCCTCCAGATGGCTGCAGGGGGGGAGGGGGGCTGATAATAGGGGTATAAGGATGATAAAGAACGACTGTGGCAGAAGGAGGAATAAGTTCAGGAATGAAGTCGCAACAGGTTGTTTGATTCTTGTATTGCTGAACAGAGTTATCATTCCAGCTAATTATCTCAGATATCTCAAGACATTTCATGCATCTTTAACATTCTGTCCTCTCTCACCTGTACTTTGGTCCCGCCTCCTGACACTCTGGCGATGTAGCCCATGATATATTTGGCAGCCACAGTCTTCCCTGCACCGCTCTCTCCACTAAAAAGCAACCAGAGAAAAGCTTGAGCATGTGTTTTCTCATGCAAGAAATCTGAGCACCTAACAGCATGTGACACCTCAGACGTCATGTTGATTGATGCATGCAGACGTGCATTGTTGATTGTGGAGCAAGTTGTGTGTGTGTGTGTTCACTGAGCCGTTATTTTCAATCTCACACATCCGCACTTTTTGTTTGCCTAAGGTGCTCCCACCACCCAAAAAATGTAACACACACACACAATATTGTATTGTGAAATAGTTGATAATCTCCATTGGCCAAAAGTGGGATTATTTATTGTTACATTTGCACACATTTATACAGCTGCCATGGTACATGCAAATCAATTCTTAGTAGAAGTTGGTGAATAGCAGCAGTAAAATCAGACTGCATGAATATGTTATCCATATTCTCAGACAGTGCTGTTGTAATCACTCCAAAAACACTACAACAAAAGTTAGACTTCAAGCATTTTGCCATAAAATGGACATAAAACTGCTAAAATTAAACTTGCACAACTGTAACTGTCCAAACCATAATACTCCTGACTGCACACATTCCCCATTTAGATGGATGAAGACCTAAAATATGAAAAATCTACTGCTCCAGATTTAATGTGTGTGCTATATGAAGAAACCCATCCCTCCCTCTCTGTGATAGGCACTATCAGAGCAGATGAATGCTGCAGCAATAAGGAAGTTTATTCTGTTTTGTTTACATATTTTCGTCTCTTTTGCTTCACCCAGCACTTGTCTATTTTCCTCCTCTGCCTTTGACTTTGTCAGGGTCCTACTTATTTTGACATATGTGGTTTGGCAGAGGATGATGGTGGAGTGTGTTTTTTTTCTTTCTGGGCTTTAAAGTCAGGTTAGTAAAATCTCACTGAGAAACACAGCTGCAGACTGTTAGAGGCTGCCAGAGGAAGTCATGGGAGCAACTCTATTACACAGCAGTCTCCATACTGTGGCACCCATCCCCCTATATATACCTCCAACCAGATCCCTGAGCATTGTCTGAGCTTCCTCGCTGCACCAAGTCTGCTAACTGGTAAGGTATGTCAGAAAACAAACAGATCTGATCTCCATCTGAGAGCCTTGTTTCTCCTCCTGCAAGTCATTCTCTGAAGAGTTATTTTCAGCGAGGGCTCCACGAGGGCCGCTCTCATTGTTGTGAATGTTCTGAAGGCATTGTTAACTTCGGCACAGAGTCATTAACTAAACAAGGACGTGAGTTTAACAATGCAGTGCAGAGGCCGGGACGTTTTCAAGCATGAACTTTCATGAATTATCAGCTATGGAAAAGATGCACTGCCAACAAGTTTTGGTGGTTTTGAATCAGTGTTCACTGTATTCCCACAGAACAAGTTGCAATTGTATGTACAGGAAGATTTTTTTTCTGTGATAACATGAGCGCGTTGCGTTCCCAGATATATTCTCAGCTGTACATGAGCCTGTGTGCAACGTTTGAGAAGAGTTAGACGACGAATGTGTCGAATGATCTGCATGCATGTGGGATTTGAAAGATGGTCATTAAATATATGCTGACCCATATCTGAACTGCTGAGCGTACTATTTCAAACTGTCACAACCATTTGTCCATTCAGCTAAAAAAAAAAAAAAAAAAGATTCTTCTGCTTCCCTCTAAGGATGGAGAAAAAGAAGGCTACGCCAGTGAAACAAGAAGGAGCCATCTGTTCTGAATGAAGGCTGCAGACCACAAACCAGCCACACCACCAGCACAAACAGAAAACAGTCGACAGAGGAGGAAGAGTCAAAATCATCGACCAATAGTGTTGTGTTGAATTGATCACACATCAATGCTCCAATTCATCCTCTTAAGATCGGATGCAGATGTCACAAGCTGCAAACAAATAATCTGTTATTTGATTATTAGAATAATAATAAACAGAAGAAAACCAAGCCAAAACTGCCCAACCAGTTCATTTGTGAATTCCCCTCTTTCACACATTTTCTTAGTGAATATGAATAAGCGCTAACACAGGGCGATGCTGACCACACTGCAGGGCCAGCAGTTCACAGCAGCTTTTGTTTACCGAGACCTGCTTCATCATAAAAACCACTTCCACGCTTTTGTTTGCTGAATTAGTCGATCCACCTCAGCGCCTTTATGTGGGAAACTGAACGAGCAACTGCTGGCTGTCCAAACAACGGCCGAAAGTGCTGAAGCAGGGGTCATTCATCATGAGGTAAGCACTATAGTAACCGTGTGGGACTATAGGATAAAGCCCCAATCATGACACCACACTTTTCTCCCTGCAGCTGCTACAAACTATTCAACATCCTGTGAAAGTACCTCAAACTTCCTTCCATCCAATAAGTGTTTGATTCTGGTCCAGGGTCCACGCAGGTGTTCTTATTTTGTTTCTTTTTAAACCAGGAAGTTCTTCAAAAATAGCTGCTATAACAGCTGCTTTGTTTCCCCACACATCCCGAGTCCAGATCCAATGGTTACGTCCGCATTGTTTTCCTATTTCTTTTCATCATTTGCATTTAACTGACACTGCAAATGATATGATGGAAAAAACACCCCAAAAAAAGAAAAGAAATGCATCACTCTCTGTCAATCAGTTCACTAAATGATGTTGAGGAACCTGTTACGTCTGTTGTGTTATCATGACCTCACACATCACAAAGCACAGATTACTATCTGTCTCAACATCCTGGACACCTGACGCACTGATAAACAGACACACAAAAATGCAAAACGACCAATCATCTGAACAGCCATTTGATTGAGTCGTTGTTTATGAAGAATAAAAAAAAAAAAATCTGGTTACATAATTTGGGTGTCACGTGCCATTAGCTCATGATGTGTTAAGAGCACAGTTAATAAAATGACTCTAAATCTTACCTGATGATGACACACTGGTTCTCACGGTCAATCATCATGTTTCTGTACATGTTGTCTGCCAGAGCGTAGATATGTGGAGGGTTCTCATACTGCGCCTGAGGATAAAAGTAAAATCTCATTACAATTACATTTTTCAGATCAAATCTGATCTCAGAACACACATCCCACAAAAACACACACATCCACACAAAAACAATGACAAGTTCCTACTGTTACGCAGCCAGATGGAAACTTAGTCACACTCTATTGTGTGGCTAAGTAATATATTATTATATTAAGTGCTAAACACTGGTGTGTATTCAAAAGTGTAGATACACAAAAAGTTTTTGTGTTGTGAGCCTGACAGCCACTTTCTGTTGTAATTGAAATGTAGAAGGGGGACATGTTAGAGGACAAACGAGCCACATTTGCCTTAAAACAGGTCCCTCATAACACCATCTTCAAACATGGTGCGGTATGAAACTGTTTCTATGTGATCATGTCATGTTTGTGATAGGAGTGAAAATAGGAGGGAAATCCGGTCATCTGAGCCGCCTGGCAGCGCACCTGTGTACTGCTGTAATCTGACAAAGTCAACTGTTAAATCTGGCTTGTGTGATGCTGAGTGTTTTCACAGTCCTAAAAGCCTTTCGGTGTGTCCCGGCTTGAAGGAGACGAGCCCACTCTCAGTCATCCGTCCAAGAGGGAAGGCAGACTCGAACAGGCTGTTCTGTGATGGTTCTGCCAAGCCTGCTCAATGGTTGAGTCAAGTTTCTGACAGCAACATCTGCGCCAGGCCGCTGGAAAGTTTGAACTGCATCGAACCCAGTTCATTTAAAAGACTTTGTCTTACCACGTTAAAACCCCAGACACCTCAAGAACATGTGAGTGATGCTGAAATGTATTGGGATACTTACTGCGCCTTGATACAGCTCAATTTCTTTATCCCCAAAGTACGGCATCTGCTTGAAGGGGTTGACAGAAATTAGCACAGGGCCGATGTATGTCTGATGTGTTAAAGATTAAACAGTGAGGACAAAAAAAAAACATGTAACATCGCACTATTCAGCACAAAAATGACTCAATGTTTGGCTGACATAATGTAAAGAGAGTGCGACAGTGCAGCAGTGAAGTGTTTGGTAATCAGTTCTCAATAAGTATCCAGTTCCAAATGACAGAGAATAGAGCGGCAGTGTAACGCTGTGAGGTTTTATGCCCTGAAGCCAAAATGCAGCTCAAGGCAAATAAAGCTGCTATTGTGGGTGGCCCACTGTGACCCACAGCCTTGGCAGGGAGACCTCACAGTTACGGCTATTTATTGACCCAAATCAAAGGCCTGACTCAGAGACGTCAAACCAAAAAGTGCCAGCATTTACTAAACTTCATAACCCTGAGCACCGCCAGAGCGTGGATGAAGTTTATGTAATGAGCTGCTTTCATAGCATTCAGGGTTTCTTTTCAAAGCGGGTATTCATTCATTCACCTCTACGTCATGAACAGATTACACGTGTTAAACCACAGCTAAACGCAGCATTTTGTGCTAAAATGACAGCAATTCATTTTAAACACGAAGCCACTGAAAACCCCCAACCTGCAGCTTTGGCTTTAAAATACACTATCTAAAAAAATATTACTAAACTTTACTCTGTTTCAACACAAAAACTGTTAAAACAGAAATAATTGCTGGACTTTAAACTTTGCCTGAAATGTATCATTATATGTATAATGCTGGCAGCATTCCTTAGTGGAACTAAGAAGCCAAACTCAGCATAGAAAAAACAAGTCTGATCTGCAGGCTTCCTACAGAGTGATGTGGATGACTGGTTTGTAGAGGTAACACACACTGACTGCAGTCGTTTTTGTAAAAATCTTAACTTCACTACAACGAGTGAAAAAACGGCTCAGTGTTCAGAGAGTTAAACTACAAATCGCCCCCCCCACTCACTCCCTCAGGGCCGAGTCTCAGGAGAAATGTGTCACCTTCCGACACTGACCTATTACTCACTGCTGATATGCTCCACTACAGAATGACCATTCAGCTATTCTGGGAACAGCAGGGATGAGACAGGCCCAGATATTCCTCACCAGGATGTGAACTTCCAATGTGAGCAAAAGGATACAAAGATGTAGTCATCCATGTATCTCTTCTTCAGGTTGTCCACAATGGCGTCCTCATTGATCTTACTGAGCAGCACCATGTCATCCACTCCGCTGTGTTTGACATTGTGGCTCTGCCAGTGGTACCGGTAGTGCCCCCGGCTCCCCTGCAACACAACACAAAACACACAATGTGCGATTGTTAGCTCATACAGAAGACAACAATGAGAAAAAGAAGTCTGACACCAGGGTCGTACTGTGGCTTTAAAGCAGAGGTGGTGTGGTTTCGTCACATTGCTGAAAAGGAGTAGATTGTTATGATCACACCAAGTAAAAACTTGTTGAGCTCTGTTTACTTTAAAATAGTGCATAGTCAGATTCCCAAAAGTGCTTCTCTGTTATTTGTCCAAGTGTTAAAGATGCTCTG
>JAVQJX010014732.1:0-25987 GCA_036025115.1 Ambassis agassizii | reverse complement strand
GTGTGTGTGTGTGTGTGTGTGTGTGTGTGTGTGTGTGTGTGTGTGTGTGTGTGTGTGTGTGTGTGTGTGTGTGTGTGTGTGTGTGTGTGTGTGTGTGTGTGTTTAATTCATCCAAAATTTCTAACATTTCTTTCTTTCTTTATTTTTAACAGAAAAGAAGAGGTGTTGAACACGGGCCTAAAGTCATCAGAGATGCCGGTCTCATCGAGAGGCTCTCCAGTTTAGGTAGGTGAGGAGAGGAGATAATAATGGAGCAGACGGTGCCGCTGTGTTATGTAAGGGTGGATGGGTGGGACCTGTAGGTGCGCACGGGATGTATTCAGACAGATTTAACTTCCAGCCTTCCTGTTACATCAGCGAGAGACTGTAAATATAAACACCTGTGAAGTGCTTACTGGCACGTACTTTTAAGCGTCAGAATAAGTTCGTTCTTTGTTAAGTATGGCGACTACAAACTCACGTCAAAAACAAAAGACAAGACTACCCTGTGAGACAGGACAGAGGACAGTGTGGTAACCGCACAAGGTGAAATCTGTCTCCTCATTCGGGGAAGCACATGTCTGGGTTTAGTCATTCTTGTCGCTTGCACATGCTCGGAAACGCGCAGGAAGGAGGATGACTGTGTGATTTCCACCGTGTCGTCACTGCGGATACACTGCATTATAACAGACAGTGTGCTATGTAGTCCCGACAGAAACGTCTCTAGTGTCCAAGGAGCGTGAAAAAGGACACCTCAGGCGGAAAGAATCCCATCTATTACTGTAGCGCTTCTGGCTTTGTGATGGAAATGAGGTGCGCTTACATTTGAAAGATTCACAACGGAAAGAGGTGGCGGGAATGACACACACAAAAACCACCAATCTTGGTGGAAAAGGAATAAGACTCTGCTGCGGAAGATTTGTAAATAATTAAGGCTGTGATAAGGTCACTATAAAGTCAGACTAGGCTGCTTAAAGTCTATCTGTGGTCCAGACACAGATAAGTCCCTCACTGGAGTAATAAGGACATTGAGATTAATATGGAGGAGGCACAAATGAACTAAAAATAAACTAAACACTATGACACTGGTATCATGTTAAAATATGTGTTTACCCATCCACAATCAAAATATGTTTAAGCTGGTCAGTGAGGGAGGAAAACAAAACAAAGATTACAATACAGCCAGCCTGTTCAGGCCTCCAGCCACAACATACTGCTGGTTTCAAGGTTTAACATGTGCTGTTAAAGCTCAAGTATCATGGTGGAATTTATGCTTATTTGTTAGGCAGCGGAGACAAGGATTCAAGTCTAACAGTGTTGTTGTTGTCCATGATAATAATAATAATGTGGAGAGATAAGAATAATAAAGTTCATAATAAAGTATATACACACACACACACACACACACACACAATTATGTGTCTGTGGCTCAGATGTATGACAGATCAGGTCATACCAGAGTTACAACATTTATCAGGTAATCCTGGCTGCAGACATCAGCTGTTATGCAACAGACATGCCCCTCCCTACAGTATATAGACACAGATTCAAGAGGGGAAGTTATAACATAACAACATCCTTTATGTTTTAAACATGGAAAAAAGTCTAATGTTGTATCTTTTTAATGTTTTTTTGAAGACTAAATGTGCTCTAAATTTGTGCTGATCCTGCCATCTGTACAGTAGTAATAAGCATGAAGCAGTAAATTATCTGTCATCGTCTTGGTGGCCTGATGTCAGATTGGCAGCAGTGAAAAAAGATACAGCATCTCTAACACATGAAACCAAACACTGACTGAGCTAAATACCATCTTTAGACTGTCGGGGTTACTTCAGTTTGTCTAAACATATAACAATAATTATGTTGGTTTAAGTTGCACCTAAATGCACTTTAAACATTTCATATTAAAGGGACATTGCAGACTTTTGAATTGTCCTGCAGCTGCATCAAGACAAGGGCTATTCCTGTCCTTGTCTACGAATGGTAACGGACCGCACTGATTGCCCTTAGATCAGCAGAGTAACACTACACTACCCATCAAGGCTCATATTGCCAAATGAACCCCAATAGGGTGGATCACATCTCTTGTTTACTTCACAGTTCATGTCCTAATGCACTTAGTGGAAATTTTTCAGTCTTTACTCCGAGCAGCCACCTGGCTAGCACAGACCAGGCTGCATGCAGTCACTGAAACCTGAGCCAGAGTCTGAAAGGGGACAAATGGAAAGTGCTCCATCACTGACGTTCCACTGGCATTGAATGACTCAACTCAGTGAGACTGCAGGGTCAAGTTATATTATGGACACCTGCCATCTCCTAAACTAAGCGATCTTTTGTCCCCCTTAGACTACTCTGTTCACGACTTTGGCGATCTGAACTTCCACCACATGGAAAATGACGAACCCTACATGGATGTGAAGTTCCCTCGCAGTGTGGGCGGAGCCAATAAGATGCTGTCTGGAGCAGTGAGCAGAGCTATTGGTGCTGGACATACACTGGTCATGCTTGGAGGTGATCACAGGTAGGAACATACACAGCAAGCATCACAGGCATCTGAATGTGACCCCCCCCCCCCCATATAAACACCAGATGTATTTAAAAGGCTGCTTTTTTTTCTCACAGTCTTGCTATAGGATCAGTGAGCGGCCACGCTCAGCAGTGTCCTGATCTGTGTCTGATCTGGGTCGATGCTCACGCAGACATAAACACGCCCATGACGTCACCATCAGGAAACCTCCACGGACAGCCTGTAGCGTTCATGCTCAAAGAGCTGCAAGACAAGGTGAGGACAAATATTCACGACCTGAAGACACATAATGAGACAGAAGGCCTCAGGGCACGTAAATGCCTTCACAGCATAAATATTGAAATATGCACTTTCATTTGAGCTGTACCTTCTCAGAACATAAATAGGAGAAATCATCAACAGGTTAAGACCCTACATAGAGTATATATTTTATAATACATCATCTTTATCTGCCCATTCAGATGCCAGCTATCCCTGGATTCTCCTGGACCAAGCCCTTCCTGTCCTCCACAGACCTGGTCTACATCGGACTGCGCGATGTCGACCCCGGGGAGCAGTAAGTACCTGTCGCTATGTATTTCTTTAAACAAGTAATTAAACATCCTCTGACTCCTTTTCATTTTGCTCATTGCAGCCACATCCTGAAGAACCTGGGAATCCAGTACTTCACTATGAGAGACATTGACAGACTAGGCATCCAGAGGGTCATGGAAGTCACTCTTGACCACCTTCTGGCAAGGTATGTACAGTATGTATGTATGTACAGACAGAGGATAAATGTTGGATGAAGTCAAATAATCTAATCAAATGATCTATTTGTTGGACAGAAAACAGCGACCGATCCATCTGAGCTTTGACATCGATGCGTTCGATCCATCTCTGGCTCCAGCCACCGGAACTCCAGTGAATGGAGGTTTGACCTACAGGGAGGGAATCTACATCACAGAGGAAATTCACAACACAGGTACTGACTCTTTGCTGACTTTGCTGAGTCTGTTTAATGTCTGGTTTTGGTACCTGACTTATGCTGACTTGCAGGTCTGCTGTCGGCCATGGACCTGGTAGAAGTTAACCCTGTCCTGGGAGCCACCCGTGAAGCTGTGGAGGCCACCGCCTCTTTAGCGGTAGACGTCATCGCATCATCCTTGGGACAGACGAGAGAAGGCGCTCATGCATCCATCGATGCAATACCCTCTGAGAAAAACGACTCGGAGCAGCTCTGCCTCTGAGAGTGTGAAGCAAAGCTATGAACTTTATAACAGTCATGTCTGACCATTCCACAATTTTGACTACAGGACTGCAAAGACTGAAACCATCAGTAGGTTCTGCTCCCATCTTTTTGCTGGTTAGTTTTATGTTTGATTCATAAAGATGTGAAAGGGCACATTGGCATCAAACCTCTTGACATAATTGAAAGAAACCACTACTCTTCCTGGTGGGACTACTGTTCATTTTAACAGCAATGCTAACTTATTTTGTTCTTGTTTGTCGTAACATAAATGTAAGAGGACACGGCTCCCACATATATTTATCACGTGTTTGGTTTACAAGAGAATGAACCTGCCTCAGAGGTATGAAAAGCTAAGTTTGAAGTTCACAGTGTGATGTGGACCCTCATGATTTTTGTGGCTGTGCCAGTTAGTTAAAACTAGTTCATCACTGTTATCACCTTTGGACCAGCTGTGGTTACTGTAATTTCTTTAGACTTTACTTTTGTATTTTCACAATGAACCTGTTGTAGAATTACTATAGTGAATAATTATTTACTACTTCAGTATTCATGATGACAGATAATATGCAGAATTCACTTAAATCCTGGACAGAAATTGACAATAATTGAGTTTGAACTAATTTATTGCTTATTCTATATTTGACTTGACGTGATGTGGCTACTAAAGGACGATGATCCTTCTAACAAAGAGCTTCTATTTTGGTCTTCCATAAATATGATAACATTTTTTGTTCATTTGTACACATGTTTGATTTCTTCCTTACTTTGTATCTTTTATTATAAAAGGTAAAAAACCAAAGTAATGGAGTAATAAAAACAACTGAATTTCACTACAATCTACAAATGTCACTAGTCATTTATCCTCTGGGGATCATGAATGTCAAAATTAAGAGCAATCATCCATAGAAACTTTTGTGCTGTAGGTGCTAGAAGAGACGTTAGGGTTCATCATCCAAGGACAACATGCTCTGAAAAGAGGTTCAACAAAGTGTTCTAGTCCTCCAAAAGTCCTCTGGGGACCATGAACCTCAATAAACTAAGTGACATGGGTGCTGAGAGAAAAGTCAGGAATACTCCTCGGGACACAATGAATGTTATTTATGTGCCATCCATTGACAGTCACTACAAATCGTGGTACTGATTTATTGTGAATATTACATCCTAATGATGGAGGTTGTACCATCCAAACATGCTCTTTCATCACCTGGGGATATAGATCCCAAAATAAAACCACATTCCAGTGTAGACCAAAGCAGTATAATGACAGACACTGACTATATTTAGCAGAGCTAGAAATATGTTACCATCCTGTTATAAATTTAAAATCTAAGTATGAAACGTCTTCTGGTTGTCACGTCAACATAAAATGAAAATTAACCATGCCAATCAATTAGTACAATACAGCAAAAGACTGGTTCATCAAATAAAACATTGTATAGTTTTTTTTCTTATGAAAAACCACTGAATTATCCTCACTAGGTAAAGAATAACAGAGGAGTTAATAATGAGATCTAAACAATGTTTATTTTGAATTTTTGGTTTCTGACACATGTGGGTCAAATTGAGAAACATTATTGCTGTGTCTGAGAAACAAACATAACAGGAGGGTTACCTACACTGTTACTGCAGGTATCACTTACATTAATGATTTACTTAAATAGTATATTACACAATAGAAATTAAATATTTTAAATGACAACCATAAAATGTAACCTTTGTACCAAGGAATGAAATAACAATGTTTTTTGTTTCATTTTAAAAGAAATCTCTCCGTCTTTTCCAGCCAACCCAGCACTACCCCCACAGTCATCCTCCATCTTATCCACATGAGCAGGTCACCAAACATGTTTTCAACCTCTTCAGCATCACACCAGGAGGGCATGCTATCAAGGCAGGAGAAAAACATTGGGGCAGATGCAGCACTTCACTAACACAGCACCAAAAATAACCTTATCACCAATTATTTGAGAATGAATTCCATAGCAACAGATGCTGTTTGCACAGCACTAACCTGACCTGGTGCTTAAGGCTGCAACTACACAGCGGATGTTTTTTTGGCTGCCTTCCCTGCACATATCAGATACAGTGGGAACTGAGGTTAAACATGAGCTTTAATGGAGAGAAATAAAGAGATTGTGATGGCTATTTCTAACTGTAATATTTGGATTATACAGTGATAAGACAGTAACTGTTAGAATGTTGAATCTCTGTTAAGACTTTGCACTCGTTTTACATTCACATGGCTGTAATGAATTTGGCTCCAGATCTCACTCATTCATACAACCACTGGGATTTGAAAATACTAGAAGTCAGACACTGTTGATTAGCTTTTTTAAAGATGCTTGCATGGCAGGAGTTTGTCTATAAAAGTTAGAACACTCTGTAACACTTCATATTTCACAAGAATAAGGGCCAAAAGGGAGTAAGCAGCTCACCGAGTTATCTGAAGTTATAGGTAAAAATCCCTGGGATCTGTAGTAGTCCAGATTATCATCCAGCAGGGCTATTAACAAATCTCACTGGTCCATGAACAGGTTCACTGATTTTCACCTGACCATCCATGACAGAATCCTCTTTCAATGAAGGTGCACTCACAGGAACAGCTCGATGTAAAGTATTATTGCTACTGGAGACAGATGTAGAGGGTCTTGGTTCATCACTGATCCACAGATCAGACCGTTTTCAGCTGATATCATTTGCTCATCGCCGGAAAAACTTCAGGTAAACCACAGCACCCAGAATGGCCAGCTCCATTATAATAATCACACCTAGCAGTAACTTGTTTGTCACCAGTCTATGAGACAGAAAAGGAGATAGTCAAGAAAAACCTTTTTTTGAATTCAGGCGATGATGTTATTTAAACTAAATTCTGGGGTAGCACTTACCGCCGCGACATGGCACGAAGAACTTTTCTACTTCGACTCAGGTTCTCTCCAGTATTTACCAACTAGAAACAAAAGATAAAGGACACTTTAACAACAACTTCTTTAACCAATGCCAACTTTATGCCATGTCAGTGTAATGATGGTTTGCAGCTCACTCTGTTTCTGGATCTGTCCAGCTGCTCCCTCTGCTCTCCCAGCTCCTCAATGATTTCTGTGCCGATGTGCTCCGCCTCAGCAGCCAGGCGCTGACTTCTCTCAATACTTTGGCTGGCATTGTTCAGAGATTCAGTGCCCTGGAGCAGCAAAGCTCTCTGGGACTGCAGGTGTGTCTGTGAGCAGGAAGTAGGAACCAACCTAAGTGAAGTACAGTCATTTTGATGTGGTGGTTTCTGAGAAAAACACAGATAATAAAAAGGCACCTTCCTCAGTACCACACTTACACTTTGTTGATTTTCAGCGGAATAGATGCCTTGATGACTTCCTTGTTGTGAAGAGGAGCCAAAACCCGGTGCTGAGGTTTTCATGTCCCTCTGTAGTTTGCCAAGATCTCTGCGGTAAAGGCGCAGCTTTGTACTCATTGCATTGCGGAAGGTTGAAGGGGCAGCACGCAGCTCATCTTCCATTCCCTTTAACTGGAGACAGACGTTATATTTACAGTTAGCATGTGCCTCAGTTTGCTCACAGGGTGCAAACATCTTTATTCACATTGCAGCTACGGGAACTTTTAGGAGGACGTAAGCAAACTAAAGGTAGACGGTTGGTATAAACAACAATGCTCACCACTTCCTCAGCTTCCCCCTGCCTCTCATCAAAGTTCCTCACCAACCTCTTCTTCTCCTCTACAGGTGTGAGAACACAAGTTTATTAGCACGTAGCGTATTTTAGTAAGCATTAGCTAGTTGAACAACAAATTGTTACCTCCATGGCATTTCAGAACCCTCTCTGGTATTAGCTTTAGCTCCTCATACAGCGATCTGTAGATTTCATGTAACTTCTCAAATTCTTCCGACGACATTTTGCTATAGGTCTCCTGCCTTTTCTTGTTAAACTACTGTAAAAATACAACCGTATTTACGGAAACAACTGTGAGTTAGTCTTGTAGTTTTGCTTTGATGATAATCAGATCCCCGAGACTCTTCCGCATGATGGACCTCGTGATCAGTTGCCTTATGCGCCTGAATAAAAATGAAATACGTTTCTTTTCCTATATGACGAGAAATAATATATTATAATACATAAATGTCACGCTCTAGAATGTAAGCGACTGAAACATCACTAAATATTGGTTAAAAATGAACAAAAGGCACCTCGATAATCATTTTGATCAGGCACTGTACAAGCAGCTTTGGCACCGTACTATTAGAAGTGGATTTTTTTTTTTAATGATTTACATAGTGTGTGTTTCTAGAGCGACAGAAGCTAAAAGTTAGTGTTTACATAAACAAAAGCACACATTAGAAACGTTTTAATCTTTCAGGTTCCGTGGAAATGAAACCCAAACAAACGTTTTTTTATTTTATTTTTTGCTGTCTTAAAAACTACAATCCCATGATGCTGTTCGCGGCGTAGTTTTCACCCTCTGATGCGCTTTGCACCTCTTTACGTTTTGACATCAGCTGTTCAGCCTCCACCACATTAGCATCCTGCTGGAAGACACAGAAAGGCGCAAATCCGCGACATGATGTTTCTTTTATTAATTATCGCGGGGCTCGGAGTGGTGACGCTACTGGTGATTTCATTTAGACCACACATAAGGTGAGCAACGAACTAATATTTTTTTTCTAACATAACACATCACGCGTAAGCTGTTACTTGGTTGACAACAAATTAGATTGCACTGATGTAATTATTACGATCTATTTTCATCATAGAAATATGATTTTCTCTTATTTAACCCCTATGCTCGTCATTTTAAATTTTTCATTTCGTTTTTTTTCACATTTCCACACGATGCTGATTTTCTGAGCATAAAATCAATGAAATAGAATGATAGAGCTGTGGGAGTTTTTGCACAGAGATGAACCGGGTGTTTCTATCGGAGCAGCTCGGGCCTATCAGGAGCCAGAGCGTGGGAGGAGTTATATGTGCATGCATTACTCCAGCAGAGCCATTGGTTATGAGGCAGCACTGTTCAGTGGCGTGGGTCATGCGACTTGACGCTCAGTGGGTTGTTCAACTTTCTCTATGAATAATTAAGCCAGTCTGTCCATATGTCCACCGGTCCTAATGAGGACATACCTTATAGTAGTTGCAGGACAGTTTACCAGGTGCAGCTCTCTACTATAGTGTGTGTGTGTGTGGTATTAATCATGAGTGTGTCTATAGAAGGTATGCAGCAGGAGGAGTGTGTAAGTCCACAACTCGTCTGGATGGGAAGACAGTCCTCATCACTGGAGCCAACACAGGGATTGGGAAGGAGACAGCACTGGACCTGGCAGTACGAGGTGATGATTGGGATTATCTGTCTTTGTGTCCATAAAAAAAAGTTTCAAATTCACACCTAAACAAAGCTACACAATAACGTAAATATTTGCTGCCATGCTTGTTGTCTTAATACCAGGTTTAAAGCTACAACTTACTGACTGTGTTTATTATCAACAGGCGCCATATTTCTTTTTGTCCGAGCAAGGTTAGCTTAGCTATCCAGAAGGTCACAGAGTTTTACCAGCAAGTCTAATGTTGACCATGTTGTTGCAGTTGCTCTCACTGCCAGATGGGGGCGATAAAAAATCTGCACTGTAGCTTTAAAGCTGTGACATATTTTTTTTTTTTTTTTTTGACTAAACGTCCTTCCTGTTTTGTTCATAGTTTAGCTGCTGCTTGTGTTTCATATGACAGGGGCTCGGGTGATTATGGCGTGCAGAGATGTGGAAAAAGGCGAAGAGGCTGCAGCCAGTATACGAGCTGTGTACTCCAAAGCAGACGTAGAGGTCAGAGAGCTGGATTTGGCGGATACCTGTTCTATACGAGCCTTCGCACAGAAATTCATGAGAGGTGAGACCAGAGAACAGATCTACAGTACGGAGAGAGTTTGTTGATTCTCACAGCTGCTCTGATGGTTTTCAGAGGTCAACCAGCTTCACATTCTCATCAACAACGCCGGGGTGATGATGTGTCCCTACACGAAAACAACTGACGGCTTTGAGATGCATATTGGAGTCAATCATTTGGGTATGAATCATAAGCACCAAAGCTGGAGCGTGAGCTTTAAAACACACTGATGTTTGTGTCTTATCATTTATCTACAGGTCATTTCCTGTTGACGTCCCTCCTGATTGGGCTGTTGAAGCGTAGCGCGCCGGCTCGGATCGTAGTAGTCTCCTCTCTGGCACACAATTTTGGCTGGATCCGTTTTCATGACCTTCACAGCCAAGGCAGCTATAATAGCGGGTTAGCATACTGCCAAAGCAAACTGGCAAATGTGCTGTTTGCCAGAGAGTTGGCTCACAGACTCAAAGGTACACAAAATAAAATCATGAGAGAGTGGACAGATGATGACAAAAAGCTATTCCTCCTCATTAATTATGACTGAAAACAACACCTGCTGTTTTTCTTTCATAGGCACCAATGTGACGGTGAACTCAGTCCACCCGGGGACGGTGAACTCAGACCTGACCAGACACTCGACCCTCATGATGATAATGTTCACTGTCTTCTCCTTGTTTCTGAAAACTCCACAGGAAGGAGCACAGACCAGCATCTACTGTGCTGTGGCAGAAGAACTGCACTCAATCTCTGGGAAACACTTCAGGTAGGAGTAAAAAAAAAAAAACTCAAATTGGTTCAAGATGCAGCTTAAGGGGAATTTATCCTGTAAAACCTGAGCCTGTAAAACGTCAGAGGTAAAGCTGTAAAACGCATCCTGCTGAGAACATTAGTCAACTATCAGAGAACAGCTACATATGGACACAGTGTTGTTATATGCACATACATGTTAAAGCTAATTAAGCTTTAATAAAATGACAGGCTGTACCAATTGCTTATGCGAGCATGGAAGCCTGCACACATAAACAGTGTCCATCCTGCAGAGGACGAGGTATACTTGGTGGTAAATCCTGTGCAGCTCAGCCTCCCATCACAGGGTAAATACAACCAAAAGAAACCAATGTTAGCATGCACATCTCTGAACTTTGCCCCATTTCTTCTCTGAGCTATTATTATATTGTTGTTGGAATTGTGCCTGTAAAGAAGATTAAAGTGCTGGTCATTTAAATTTACTTCAGGCACTTTGATTAATAAATAATCAAAGATAATTAAGGTCAAAGAAAGAAACTGTGCCCACTGATGACTCATGCCATCATTAACTCTTATGTAATTGTTCTTTATTTCTTTTCAGCGACTGTGTCCCTGCCTTTGTGGCTCCACAGGGACGAAGCGAAGAGACGGCGAGGAGACTGTGGGACATCAGCTGTGAGCTTCTTGGCATCGAGTGGAACTGATTCAACTTTTAGCCTCCGTCTATCTCAGCTCTCTGAGGAGTCCTTATCATTTTATTATGTTTTTTGATGTTCTGTACTTTAAACGTTTCTACCCTAATAAGCAGTCAGGTAACTTAAGCTAAGAGGTACTAAAATGTGAAGTTGCTTATTTTTTTGTGTAATAATGTAGAAATGACATTATAATAACTTGAGTCTTTTGGTGCTCTAAAACAGTTAAACCAAAACCACTCAACTGTATTATCATGTAACCACAAAAAAACAACTTTTTTGACTCTATATTTTTGTGACACAATGTGATACAGTGTTGGCAAAAAAACAGCAACAAAGCAACTGTATGATGTATTGTAATGCTGTAGGTTACAGTGAAAGGTCAACGCAGGGTAACAGACCAGCATATTGTGTTTCTCATCTCTCCAGTTTAAATCGCTAGCCAGCATTTCTAAAAAAAAAACAAACAAACATAAAAACCAAGTGCAGGGGTTCTTATAGTGTTTCCAGGTTGATTAAAAAAATATCCCCGTCTGAGTCTGAGCCACATTTACAGCTTGTATTGCAGAAATGTTTTTGTGCACTAGTACAAGATAAGGTTTTTCTACTTCAGAGTCATTGCAGTTCTGCCAGTTTTTGTTCTGTACGTTCCTGAAGGAAGCAGTTTTCCATTCATAAGGATCTCCTTTTCAGCATTCACACGCAAGGTTGCCAAGAGTTTACATTACATGTTTTATACAACATGCCTTTTATTACACTTACATTCATGTTAAGAGTTGAATGTTTACATTTTATGTAAATAAACAGGAATATTACTATAAATTTGGCTTGTATGAATCTCTTAGAAATCTCAGGTTTGAGAGAATGAAATGCATAAACAGAAGAAATAATGAATCACAGCACAAAAAGTTAAACATGTCTGAAATATGAGGTGACCTCCATTAAACATTTCTAGTCTTTATGCTACACTAAATTAGCCAATGAGACATGCATTATTAATGAAAAAAATAACCCCATTTTTTGCACTCCACTTTTATTTTTTGATTTCATTATATTTTACAAGTGACATGGAAACCATTTACATATTAAAATCGTTAGTCCCTGCCTCAATAGAGCAGTTACTGTATCACATATTTTACAATTTTGTTTCCCCAAAGTATTGTTTTTATAGTATAAAGTGCGGCAGTGATGAGAGACAACAGTCAAAGTTAAAGAGGATCAGAGTGCATCTCAAGTCTAAATTGGCCTTTTCTGTTCTGTTCCTGCTGATAAGTGCTCAGTATCACAGTATGATCTGTCTCAGAACGAGTGCAGCGAATAAAGCCAGGATTGACCATGTGACGGACACAAACTGGAACGAGCAGCTTCAGCCACGTGTGTGATTGTCAATATTAATCAACTGTGTTTTATAGTGGCTATACATATACATTATATAATGTGTTTTTCCAGGTTTGTGACAAAAACAAAAACCAAATCGTAACTTATAGCAACAATTAAATCCCTTTTTTTAAAAAACATAATTTGTCTCTGTATAAGTCAGTCATTATGGTTTCATGTAGTTCAGAGAGATAAAGAAAAATAGCAAAAATTTACATAATAAAACAAAACTATTGACGACATGCATGGAAACCTGATCTACAACAGTCTCTCTGTGGGGTCCCTTTCTGTGTCAAATGCCCTCAAATACTGTTTTCCAAAGACACAAAACATGTTCTGTACAGATAAAACAGGTACTTCACAGTTAGATTATGTACTGTTCCTGGCAGAGGACCCTTCGTCCATGGATAACAAAAGGGAGAAAGTATCTACAAGTAACATCAGAGGCTTTCAGTCAGTTCGAGATATTCGTTTTCCCTTTAGGCTGAGGTAGGAGGCAAATCTGATATGCAGGCTGAGTCACTGCAAAGATATGCTCATTCTGTAAGCCTGACTGTACCTGTTTACGTCACATTCCTTTTTATGCAATAGTTGTTGTCACACCCAAAAAGGTAACATTTTCTCTCCCTCTCAAAGAATGCACCACAAAAAGCACAGCGGTGATTCATTTAGAGGCTCAAACAAAGAATCATCATCATCATCACAGTTTTTCAGACCTTTCCAGGCTTTACAATGCACACTGACAATGAGGAAGGGGGAGCGAGGGTGGGGTGGGGTGGGCACAAGCTAACGCACAACACACACAGCAGTGACGGACGAGTAGCCTGATCGCAAATCATACAAACAGACTGTGACGCTCCAATGTAAAACAGTAGGAAAAGTGTAAACAAGACAAAATAAAGGACAGCGACATGACACATAAAAGCCTCTTTACCAGCCCTGTGTAATAATACTGCATATGAAAAAAGCCTTTTGTTTCAGCTCTAAAGGGAGCCGAGCGTTGTCTGATGAATTAATAAAAGGAGCTCATCAGGGCCCTGTAACCCACTTCTCAAGGCAACGTTAGACACCACGAGCATGACATATTTATGACAGATGAAGGCAGCAAAGTTGAGTAAACGTAAGGATTTAAAAGCTCTACTATTGGTCTGTATCGGTACCTGACAGGGATGTAGCGTCATAAATCGAAGCTATATGCTAAAAAGTGTGTGCTAAAGCATGATGCACATTCGTGTAAAACCTGCTGATAATTCTGTGTCCAGATAATTCCAGCTGTCTGTCAGGGTCTACCTGGCGCTGGGTCGGCCCTGCCGCTGCTGCGATGACTTGTTGTTGTGTTCAGACAGCCACTGGCTGCAGATGTTCTGCATCACTGAGTCCTGTGCTCCCTCAGCAGCCTGAAGGACGTCTTGGACCAATGGGCCCGCCCGGCTCGGCTCCAGCTTCACTGCCAGCAGGTACGCCGGCCTCAGCTTGCTGCACAGCAGGTAAGCTTTAATCTGCAGACATAGATTAACAATGATGACAGGGAATGACATAATCCAAAAAAATAACAGGAACAATAAACTCATTGTTCAGTGAGTATCAAACACTACCTTGCTTTCTGTGCTCTTCATCTCCAGAATGAGACTTTCCAGGTCTTTGGCCTAAAGCAAAAACAAAGATAACAACAGTCTTCACATCCAAACAGACCACAGTTACCACAATATGCTTATAAATCAAAACGCACATCAGCAGGTCCCTTATCTGCCTCAGAGACACAGCTGAGGATGAGACCATCGCAGTCATTCTTGGTGGCTGTGCCCGATTCCCCGACACATTTGAGCAGCTGCCGCACGGATCCATACTGCTTCTGACGGACCAGCCTGTGGCCAGCACGCACATAGACAGCCTGGGCGTCCAGCTGGAAGTCCTGCAGGACAGAGAGAAGGCAGCACCTTGAAGTATTTCAGTTTTAGCCTTGCCGTAATGCATCTTTTGAGAATTCAGTAAACTGAGATCATAAAATCAGGATAAAAAAAACACATGACGTACCTGTATGACTCTGTAAGCGATCCCAAAACCCTCTTCTATGTTCTTTCCCCCCAGCATCACCTGCAAAAGAAAAAGACTTACAGCTGATTCCATGTCTGATGATGTTTGAATTAGAAGTGATGGGCAAAACACACCCAGAATCTAACCTTGCAGGCGACCTCAATTTTCATAGCACTTCCTCCAAACAGTGTCGGTAGTGAACTGGATGCAGAGGACTTGAAGGAAGGTGTACTAGTCTGTGCAGCTTTGGGGGATGTGGCGGTCTCACATCGGTGGAGGAAACGGGTCACCTCCAGCTGCAGCTCGATTGTGTTCATGTGCCTGATAAAAAAAATAGTAGGATTTAAAAAAAAAAAATCACAAAATTTCAGAAAATGAAGAAAACAAAATACCTGGAAATGTCACTGGATGACATCGTCTTCCTGAAGGTGCTGACCTGTGACTTTCTCCTTCCGCCACCCCGACCCTGCTGCTCCTGCAGGTATGTCCTCAGGTGCTCTTTGGCTCTGACTAACCAGCGCTGCACAAAGTGTAAGGTCAGCAGCAGGGTCAACTTACTCATGTGTGCAGGGACAGTTTTAAAACGTGAGAGAGAAAGAGATACCTGCTGTTCTCCCAGCTGTAGGTATGAAGTGGCTCCATGTGTGAAGAACCTGATACAGGTCATGGCTGCACGGACATGATCCTGAATGGACAAACAAGATTTAAAATACTGTTCTTGTAAAATATTGAATAGTTATCTGCCTTCAGGCCTCTAAAATTACTTTGTAAGAAGAGAAAATGTGTCTGAATGTACAGTATGGTTTCATATTATAAGGGTCACAAGCAAAAAAACGTGACAAGTGCTCCCAAGAAATCTGAGCAGGACATCACCATCATAAACTGTTGGAGCTGATAGAGAGAGTGATAGTATCCCCGCCGCTGCAGGAACTGGCAGGAGGCGATGAGGTAGCGGCTGCATGTCTCCAAGCTGGGGTCCAATTTTTCAAGTGTGCCCTGCAGCATGCCAAGATTCCCTCGCTCCAGGCTGGGCTGCAGCACTCCCTCTAGAAATACATCGTCTGGGCACTCCTGAGGCATAAAAACACATGTAGCTTTGATTTTGTCATGCTTATGGTTGCTTATTTCACCTTTTTAATTGATAACTGTACAGCTTGTTGATATAAACAGGCTCTGAAAATGTCCTTTTTGTGTATGTATGCCCCATTAGAAAGCTAACCTGCCAGTTTAAGACCTTGGCAACAGAAGGAGGTGTAAAGAATATCTGAAGCTGGGTCAAATGATCCTGACCGCACTTGAACTGCATGGCAAAGGCACTTTTCTATTTTCAGACTGGGACCGTTTATTGCATTGGCTTTTCCAATTTATTGAAAAGAAATGGATAAAACAGACAACACTCTGAGGCTCACCTTCGTAAGCAGGCAGGTCAGGGCCTCAGTCATACAGTCATGACGCATATAGAAGCTAATCAGTGCCAGGTGAGTGCCGTATGTATTCAGGTAGTACAGGCACTCCTGGTGGAGGTGATTACTCTGAGTCTGTACTTCTGGACGCTCCATGAAGCTGTCATCATTTAAGGCATCTTCCAGCTCTCGTAGAGAAGCAAGTATGTCTTCACCATAAGACTGACACACACACACAGAGGTTGTAAAGCATAAGATCATTCTGTTCTCATTAGTACAGTACAGTATGATGTGGTCAGCTAGAACAGAACCACAAACTCCAGTATGACACAGCCCTCTCTCAACTTTCATGTAACCCAGTGCTACATATGCTAGAACTCACTAGCTTCCGCTCAGTGTAAGGAGAATCCTACAGTGTCGTGTAGCAGAACGACAGGGGGAGGGGGAGTCCTGCACATTCTGTATCTGTTCTGAGGGCAATGACCTGAAACTCAACATACTCTATGTTACTGCAAAATCACATTATTTGATAAAATAAAACTGCTTATCTTATGCTTCTGTGTGGGCTATAATGGAGGAATTAGCATGAAGAAAAAGTGTCTTCCTACCGAGGACAGAGTGGGCCGGACCGTCGTCTCCAGGTGCTGGACCACCTCCTGCAGCAGTAAAGGACCCAGATTTAGCTGGTTGCGGTCCAGTGGGGGCTTCAGGCAGCGGGCAAGCTTCTCCCTTGCTCCAGTGAGGTTTCCTGCCTTCAGGGATGCCGTGCCCCATGCCTGCCACACTCCTCCAGGGTCAAGGCCACTCTTGGTTGACACCTGGCAACAAAGCAACATTGAAAACAGCAAAAGAATTGAATTTTCTTTCAGCTGGCTCTGCTTAATGTATAAATAAACCAAAAGAGGCTTCACCTCCACGGCTAGCTGGTAATATTCTGCTTCCAGCAGCTGATTACGGAGACGTGTGACAGCAGAAGTCTCCAGAATGTCATCCAGAGAGGGAATATATTTGTAATTGGCCTTCACGAGTATCTTGAGCACGTCAACTTTACTGATGTAACTGTGAGAACAGAGAGAATAAACAGAAGAGGAAACACAAATCTAGGTAGGAGGAACTTTTAGTGGGAACTAAAGAATTTGAAGTGACTTCTTATGGTGCTACCCTCATGATTTAGTGCGTCGTCTGTGGCATGTTTGCTGTGGTTACAAACCTGACACAACAAAAGCCTGCACACACACACGTTGTCAGTCAGAGCAGAGGACTTGAATGACATGAATGCTTTGGGTGTGAGACGTAATCCCTTAAATAAACACAGTTTCAACCTGATAATGTCTACAGACAACATACACATTTTGTCAAACAAAATGGTTCAGATGCACATATGATTAAGACTTACTTGTGCATTCTTTTGTCTTGACCTTATGTCTCATACACTAAAATTATGTTTAAACCTACCTATCACACAGGGCGAGGTCCTGACTGTGGCCAACTTTAACAAACATCACTTTTGCACTGAACAACAGCCGCCGCATGATGTCAGTGAGGAGGCAGGCGTCCACCTCCGGATTAGTCAGTTTACGAGACAAGGAGCGGCAGTGGCTGATGAGCTGATGACCACAGGCAGCCTGGTCGCTGTGCAGAGACAAAATGGCTACGCAGAGGTGTGCACTGGGAGCCTAAAGGTTAACATGGTTTTAAATGAGAGGGTGAACTCACACACAACCTCCCAAGAAGCTACAATAAATAATAGTTACAATAAATACTGACCTGTTCATAATAGAACTCACTCCGCAGCACTTGGTTCTCAGCAGGGTTTGAGCTGAGCTGAATCTGTCGCTGGGTGACTTCGGGCACACTAAACACACCATCCAGAGCTTCCTCTGTAACCACAGGGTTGCCAACCACTGCACAACAACAGAACAAAGGATCCAAGTTGGTTGTTATAGCTTCCATCATTACTAATTTAGGAATGATGGGATTTATCTGGATTGAAAAGATCCAACATCCTTCTTCAGAGGGATAAGGAAGCAATAAATATGTTTTCATCTACCTTCAGCAGGTTCCTGGTCATCATCAGAACTGTAAATGAAAATTACAAGTATGAAACATTACTATATGAAACACACCACCACCACTATATCTGATTTAATCATCAGGGAACAACAACAGTCGTTTAAAATCACTCTGCTCCTATAAGTCTTATAGAGATGGTGCATTTCCCATTAAATCTTTTAGCATTAAGGGCCTTACTCTGGATGAAAGTAGGCATAACACTGGTCACAGACTCTGACTTCCTCTCCTGGACACCCCTCAACAGACATCTTCTTTTCAGAACATGCATGACACACCAGGCGTCCACACCTCCGACAATGATGCCTTCTGTTGAACTGAGTTAAGAGAAGACAAATGATGTTTAATTGTTCAACCATCAATACTCTCTTTCTGTCAGTGAGTCTCTGCCAGCTCACCATGGTGAACCTCTCCCGCCTGCAGACCATGCACACATGCTGCTGAGTGTCTGGGACCCAGTCTTTACGAGCTGGTGGTTGATCTGGAGGCTGGAACTTGGCTGGAGAGCGGCGCTTTTTCCCAGCTGAGCCTCGATCCTTCTCCCTGTCTGTGCTGCTTGTAGAGGGGGTGTGAGTCGGTGTGCTGCCTATAACCAAACACAAGTGAGGAAACAATCAGTATGATTAAAAAACAAATACTTATATCCACAACTAAGTGTAAGCAAATGTCCCACTTGAGGAGGATGCTGGAGATTCCACTCTACTAGATGACAGAGAGGGGCTGTCTTGAGCAGGACATTGCATTAGTGCTTCGCTGAGGCTGATAACAGAGTCTAGGGGGAAAAAAACACATTTTTACTTACAACAAAACAGTGAATCAGCGTTGTTTATCTTTTGTTTGAATAGTAAACTGAGCTCTGCACTGACCAGATCGAGACCTCTCTCTGGGCGCACAGGAAAAGTCGAGCGCCTTGTAGGCATACGCCTCCAGAAGCTTATCAATGTCCTCAACACTGAAGCCAGCCTCCTGGCTGACCACCAGGTTACGCAGTGTTTGCACCGCCACATCCGCCCATTCCACCTTCATATTCATCAACAGCTGCTCGAGCATCAGCAGAGGCTCTGACAGCAGGTGGAAATAGTCCTGCCTGGTGTGTGGTGGCAGAGTCAGCAACACCTGGAGGAAGAAACATCAAAACAATATCTTATAATAACTCTTTATAACAACTGAACATAACTATTTACAACACATATTTTGCAGCAAATCAATTTGAGGAGCTATTCTCAGTTTAATTCTAAAATTTTTGGAATTGAACTTTTTGGTTATACAAGCTGCGATTCCTAGAACTAAAGCTAGGTTAGACATGAGTTCCAAGCAGGGAATGTTTCTGACGTCTGAAGGGAATTTACATGAAATGTTGGGTAACTACAATTCTTAGAAAGACAAAGAACACCTCCAGCATGAGCAAGAGAATATCCTGTCCTTGGAATAAATATGTGTGTATTGAACACTACTTGGAATTTAAACAATGATAGACAAATTCAGTGTGAACTGTTTTTGTTGGCTAAACAAACTGTTGTGTTTCTTGGAGTTTACATTAAATATGCACAGTTACAAACCTTGGAGCCCAGATGAAGGGCGTAGATGTGTTGCCGACGAGCTGGAGAAACCTGCCTCTGGAAATGCACGGTAAGGTAATCAGCCAGGAAGTGGCATGCAGCCAATCCGGGGCGTCGATCCAGAGCGCGCTCACAAACTTCCAGGCCAACCGCAAAATCTGGGAGGCCTTCAAGCAACTAAACAAAAACAAGAAATAAATGAACAAAAAGGAAGCGCCTGTGGGCTTCTCAATCCTGACAAATATATATATGGGCTTCTGATCTTGTGTTTCAAAGTGATGTGAACCTGAAAAGCTTCGTCCGTCTGTCCCTTCTCCAGAAAATGAAGCAGATGCTCAGTCTGCAGCTGCAGTATCAGCCGGTCAGAAATAGGATACAGCTCGATCCACTGTTTGCAGAGAGCAAACTCCTGCAAAAAGAAAAACATAAAAAATCATGTATTAGCTGAATAAGGTGCAGAGGTTGTTGATTTGCATATTAAACTTGTGAAGATCCGTTACACTTACTTTTGCCTCTAGGATCATGGAAAACATAGATTCAGAGTTTGTCCTGGATTCCGTTCTCAGCTCCTGCCAAGTCGCCCAGGGCAATGGAGGCTGTAAATTTAACATCTGTGACGAGAGAGAAGAGCAGAAACACCCAGGAAGTCACAATGGAAAGTCAAGTGAGAGTACGTTAAGACACAAAACCACAAAAAGCTGAACTGAAGCCATACATTCCTGCAGTTTCATAACAATAATTAAACTTAATCATTCAAGTCAAGAACCCACATGTCACTTCTCCCTCCCTTCTCTCAGAACTCAGCAGGGCCTTACCAAGCGGTAGATGTCCAGTTCTTTCTTCTTAAACTCAAGGTCTGCTCTGAGTGAGGACTCAGTGTTGGGCTCACTGAGGCAGAACTCCAGCAGATCGAGGCAGGCTGTCAGGGGCCAGCGCTCCAGAGCATGGAGGGCAACACGGGCTCGCAGGGTGGCATCCTGAACTCGGAACAAGTGCCGTATTCCTTCATCACCATCTAATCACAGATAATCAGATAATCAACAATCAACAATCAATAAACAAATAAGAAATAAAACAAGAACAACTTTAACGAGCTCCTTTCTCACGATTCTCACCTTCTAATGCAGCACAGGCAAGTAAACGGTCTCTTAGCGCCCTCTCCTGGCTGCCGCCTTGCCCGTACAGCTCCAGCAGCCGCAGGGCTCGGCCCAGGTCTTTGGTGATGAGGGCATTCTCAAACGCCTCAGCAGCCACAGCCTGAGTGGCTTCTTCTTGAGGGCCTGAGAGCAGGAGACTGATGAGAGGTTTCCCGCATAGAACCGCCCCAAGTCCAGCAGAGCCTTCGCTCCCCTCACTTAATGGAGTCCCCAGCAACGGTTCAGCCATGGTGTGAAGGTAAGCACGGAGAATAGGGAACTCCTTCAGCAGGTTATCAGCTTCACTGGAAATTTGTTCACCATCAAGAACAGCCTCTTTACGGCGGAAATACCCGGACCATCCAGATGATTGTGTTCGTGCAGGTTCTCCTTTACAGGCGCTCAAACACGCCAGCGTCGCCAGCAAAGGAGAGCGGGACTTCAGAAAAGACAAGGCTGATGGCGTGAGGAGAAAAGAATTTGATGCAGATGAGGACGAAGAAGATGTTGTAGAAGAAGAAGATGGGGGAGACGTGGACAGGTTGGAGGGTGTAGCGGAGTGGTCTTCTCCTGACGTCTCGGAATCAGAGCTCTCACTAGACCGCGGTTCTGACAGCTCCAGAGCGGTCATGTGATCCTTAGCATGGCGCTGGAGCAGAATAGACAAACTGGCAACAGAGAAGGGTCCATCTTTCTTCTGATCCTGGACAGAGTCTTCTTCTTCACTTGAAGAGGAGCTCCACAAAGGGAGGCTCACACAGCATCGCTGGACTATCACCTGTTGGACGCTTAGCCGCAGACCCTCTTGCTGCAGCAAGGACTGTACTCTGTGCATAAAATGGGAGGGGAAGATTTACTTTAATGGCTTCATTCAAACCATGTATATAATTACAGTTAAATTACATTTAACTTTTACTGTCTTTGCATACCTTTAATTAATGTACATTGTCCCTATCAGATAAACTATTATTACCTGTCAGGTGACACCTGTCTGTCAAACAGCAGATGTGAGAGGAGCTGAAATGGGGTTTGGTGCAACACCAGCAGTGGATTTCCAAGTTTCACTTCACTGTTTTGGTCTAAAAGAAATAAAAACAAAAAGAAAGATTTCTCAAAGAGACACAAAAAAGCTTTCATCTTTCATCAATGATAAGTTGCATTACCTTCTGAACTGAGGCTACGCACTAACACAGAGGCCATCGTGTTGATGTAGTCAAAGAAAGTCCGCACATAATCAGGTCTGGCAAGGTCTCCATCTGGCTCAAAGGGGCAGAGTTGATCCAAAGAACGGAGTAGCTGCTTCATGCTGGAGCGCACAGGATGAGCATCCAGCTCCGACTGCTTCAGACTGGCCTGTTCAACCAGCAGGGCCAAAAGGCCGCTGCCCACATTGCCATCTGTAATATGAGACAAAAAAAAAATCAGGTAGGCAGCATAATGAAAAACTGGATCACCCACAGCATACAATAGGCCCACCTATGCCATCTAGAGCCGTGCTCAGATTGTGCACGGTGCTCTCCAGACGCTGAACCAGACTGAGCCGAGCAGAAATGGACTCTACACTCAGTATTGGGTGGCAGCAGAGCAGCACTTCCTGGATGCAGCAACCGAATGGGCTAGGAGTCACTTGGTCTTCACCAGCAGCTTCTGTAATACAACAAATGTTAACATCCATTCATTATTCCTATGTTCAATATGCGAGTACTTGCATTCACCTGCTTTGATAGAGCCTTTATGAGTGACTGAGTGATTCAGGATCTTGCTGATCTGTTGTAATACCATTGGAAACCCACAGATCCCCTCAGAATGAGGCACTTTCCGGTCAACTCGTACTCCTACAAAAGCAGACAAGGATTAAGTGGAAAAAAGTGTTTTATCCAAAATGTGTCAAAATGTCAGGCTTCATACCTCGAGCCTCCAGGCTGCTGGTGAGTCTGCGCTCCGCTGTGTCCAGCAGCTGTCGAGACGTCTTCCAGAGCTGACAGTGGCAACATGCCAGGTCGAAGGCAGCCATGGCCGCTGGGCTCAGCTCCTCTAGCAGTGAGTAAAGGAAGCTACAGGTGTCAGAAGAGGAGTGGCTTAGCCAGTAGCCCTCCTCCAGTGAAGGCAGTGGGTGAGCAGGGGTGCTGAGGAGACGATCTGCTATGTCTGAGATGGAGTAGAAAGCTACTCCTGGAGGAAAGGACAAGTCACACATATGAATTCTCGAGTTATCAGCGTATTCCATGACTTGGTGGAATCTACAGAAAGTCAAACCTGCAGCAGCTGCACTGCCGATGGCCTGTAGTGTTGATCGTCCACTGCTGCCCAGGCGAGTTCTCCCTGTGCCTGCAACAGCTGCAGACGCCAGGCCCTCTGAAGACGAAGAGGATGAAGACATAGACTGGCTTTCCATCTTCTGCTCCACCTGTCCCAACTCTACCAGGACTTGTTTGTACCGCTCCATGAACGCCAGCTCGCCAGTACAGGTGGACGTCTCCAGATCAAACACCACAGACACCTGCAGAGAACACATATGAAAGAGATGTTACTTACAAACGGCACACACTTTTAGACTTCTAGTGTATTGAAACTGTATTTGTCATGGACCTGGTGTGCCTCCATAAAGTTTCCTCTGCGTATGCAGGACATTAACAGGGATTCTGGAGGGGACAACATAGCTGGGACCAGCCAGCTGTGAGGTCCTCCACATGGGCAAAACTCCATTTCTGCAGAGCCTGCTGCTGGCCCTCCTCCACCATCTGGCAAAGCGCAATACATAGTGCATTTACAGGTGCATTTACAGCTGCATAAAGGACAGACCAGTGTTATAGTCTTACCTGATGCACTTGTGCTAACCTCTCCGTTGTTTTTCTCTATGGAGTTGAGTCTCTCTGTAGTATGTCGTCCTGGTTTCCTCCTCCTCCTGAGGCTTGAGCTCTTTCTGCGTCCCAGAGATGTAACAGCAGAGCCAACTGCTGACGTCTGGAGAGGACTTTCTGAACCTGCAAATACAGAGTGTGGTTGATTCAGATTATAAAGAAAAGTTAAATTAAAACATTTAAGGACATGTCCTTTAGCTCACCATTGCCCTGGTTGCTGGTGACGATCTGAAGCCGCCACTGAGCCTCTGCAGTGCGTTTGGACAACCTCTGCAGTCGAGGCCCAAATGTCTCAGCGGTCACAGAGCAGCCCAGATTCGCTGCTACCTCGGCCTCTCGAAGCAGCGCTCTTCCCGCCTCCTGTCCTTCCTGCTGACCCATCACACACATTCCCTCCAACCCTTCTTTTAGCAGCTTCAGAAAACCTTCCATGGCAGTCACATCAACCAGAAACCCCTTGCAGCCCTGGATGAGATGTCCCAGGTTCAGGTGGCCTGCTGGTAAATGCTGCTTGTGCTCACCCCTCCGGCTATCCTCAGTCTCCTCCATTTTTGTTTTGGTTTCTGATTCTATATTTGATTTTTGTGTGTTTGACAAGTCACTGTCTGTGTTTAGATTTGTGTCCTTTTGAATTTGTTGGGCAAAGTCAGCAGTGGACAGGAAGAGAAGTGAAAAGATGTTCTCCAGGAGTTCCAAGCGGAACATGGCAGGCACGGTCTCCAGATAGAGCTGACACTCTGATAGGTACTGCTGAAACATCAAATGGCAACCTTGGAAATTTAACAAAAAGAGAAGAATATAATTCATTACTGCGAGGAAAAAACACAAGTGAAACCAGCTAAAATAAACAGACAGGAAACTCATCTATTATATGTCATCAAAATAAGACCTCAATGCAGAAAAGGAAGACATTTTTCAAACCTTCTGAGGATGTTGAGGTTTTGTTTTGGTCCATATCTGCGATGGAGGGCTGGTGTTTCGGCATGAACTCACACTCGGTGCAATTTGAGTATTTATGTGCGTTTACACAGAGTGCATAGATGGCATACTTCATGGCACAGAACCCCTGGAACAAAATAATGTTCCTTTGTGCACTGGAACTGAGAGCGCTGATGCCCTCAGTGTCCTCTGCAAGATCTAAAAGGAAGAACCATGGTGTCAGATTTGTTGGTCTTACAGCATGCATTTTAGATTTTGATGAAAATAGTGTGTCGTACAAACCTGTTTCTGGTAAATTTGGCAGTTGCTGCAGTAGATCTATTACCCTGCGCTCTTCAAACTGGGTCAAAGGAGTCAGAGAGTGCAGAATATAGAGGGCTGAGTGGTTGTCCAGACTGTGGAGCTGAGCCAGCAATGCCTCCATAGAAATCCTTCTGCACAAGAGAAAATGCAAAATACATACAAATAAAAAGTAAAAAATATTGATATAAAAAAATATTTGAATTATATACTTACGGATTGTTGTTTTTACACCATTCAAGTATTCCCAGCTGGGATGAGAGAAGATTGGCAAACTCCTGCAGAATAGAGTCGTTGGCTGCACCCTGTGAAGATAATACACAACATACAGCAAAAACTTACACCAACTGTGCCACTTGTTCACAGCTGTGTGAACAGCTAAGTGATTCTGATTCTAACCTGCTCTTTGTGAAGGACGCTGAGCAGCGTTTGTGCCGAGCTCAGACTGCGACACTGCGTCCATCCCAGCAGTAAAACCAGACGAGACAATGGCTGAAACTCCAGCTGCAGCATGTCTTTCAGCAGACCGAACTCCTCGTGTTTAATAAGGTCAAGTGCAGTAACCTACAGCAAAGAACCACTCTTATTACATTACTGAATTATATCACATGCAGTTGATAACCAACTTAGTAAGATCTACTCCAAATTAAGAGGACAATAATCGTGAAAGAAGAAGCTTAAATCTGGTTTACTTACCAAGACCTGCTCCAGGAAGTGCTTTCCACTACTAAGGCACTCAAAATAAATGGTTTTCCAAGCGGATGGACGATCCTTATGGCAACATAAACTGAGGACAAGCTTCTCTGCTTCAGGAAGGTCAGCTAAGAGGGGGACAATAAAATTTGGAAGGAAGATTATGGGGATGCATTTAAAGTAAACAACCTCTGCATCAATGTGAAAAAGACCAAGGAGATGGTGGTGGACTTCAGGAAGGATAAGCTCCTCCTCTGCACATCGGAGGAGTAGCTGTGGAGGGGGTCTCCAGCTACAGGTACCTGGGTGTGAACATAACCGAGGACCTCACCTGGAACTAGGGCTGCCACAAATGATTATTTTGATAGTCAACTACTCACTGATTGTTTTTTGTGATTAATCGACTAATCGGATCTTGTCAAAGTGTCAGGGTCGACGGTTCATGATGAAGCTATTTTAAAAAATAAAAGATTTTATTTAATATATTCATTTCACACAGCAAACAAAGCATTCAGATCAAGAGACAGACCTGAATTTACAGCATAACTTTAAATGTCTGTGAAGGT